>VWYI01000412.1:0-34616 GCA_013399455.1 Anthoscopus minutus | reverse complement strand
TTTAAGTGTGTTCTCTCAGTGTGACTTAGGCTCACAATATCCCACAGCTTATTGTGGGATTTTTGTTACTTATGCCCTTTTTTTAACTACTTTTTTTTACTTGAACAACTACAAATAAATAATCATAAGGTACTTCAAAAGGTATGGAGAGAAGTCAAAATGTACTGAATGTAAATTAGTATATTAATAAAAACTTCTGGAATGGAAGGGCGCTTGTTCCTAGGTTTTTTGAGATATTTAACTCAGTAACATATTTTCCAGCCTATGTAGCCTGGAGAAGTTGAGGAATATTACTTTATGGAACACTTTGTCATAGATTTCAAGGAGAAATCTGCATGCTAAATCTTCACTGTATGGCTAATGAAATTATTTTTTACTTCAATGAGAGCTTTGTCTGACTAAGTAGTGAAGGAACTATTCATATTTATATATATATATGTATACACAAGTATGCGTACACACTGTACATAGATACAAAACCATACATATAGAACCATACATATGGATAATGCAAATCTCACAACATGATAGATAAAAAAGAACAAGGATAATGAAAAAAAAATAAGAATAACATGACTGTCAGATTTTAGAACTGGTGAGGGTAGCATTTTGGCTGCCAAGTAAAAACTATATTTAAATGCAACAACAGTATAACGCTTTTATTTTAAGATGTTGATGATTTAATTTCATCAAAAAGGAAGAGGTGAAGACAATAAAGGGTTTTATAGGAAACTATCAGCATTGTTTTTTCTTGTCTGTTCAAGTAAAATAGTTAAGGGTAATTCACAAATGAAAAATATTACTGTATACTCTATTTAGCTCATGCATGCAAAGTTCTTTGAGAAAGCATGGCATTACATGAAAGAAGACTTGTTTTTACCATAATGTTTTGTGCCTCCTTTAAGTGTTTCCCACTTTCACAATATATAATTTAAAATTGTTCAGTAATAGATACAAGCTTCCGTCTTGGGTAAAACTTAAGTGAAAGAGCACACTATTGAATTGTTCTAGAAAGGTAAAGACGGGACTCTGTGTTCACACTATACACTTAGAAGTGCTCCTGGAAAATTGTGACTACCTTATGCTATTATTACACAGGAATTGTGATATTGATTCAGATCCAAAGCCTATCCTGAGCAGAATCACTATCTGAAAAAGTGACTGCAGTCAGATGCTTTGAAGTCCTAGAGCCCTCTCCACAGGTACTTCATATCACATAGTCTGCCTCCACTTTTGATACTTTTTTTGGTTGCAACCAGAAATCCAACCCTGAATCATGAAACACCTCAATATGTCTCTATGTATAAAAATACAGAACTTTATGTATTGTGTGCAAAAAAAGCAAAGCTCTCTGAGTAGATTTGGTGAAGAAAGGTTTTTGACAGTTGTACAAGGAAGCAATTGAGTGAACCAGTGGGCCACCCTAACTCTTACAATCGTGCAAGGGTTTCTCAAAAGAAAATTCTGTATGCAAACAAACTCCAACCCTTAGCTCTTTTCCATCTCCTAAGACCTTCATTACCTCTGTTATCCATGATCTCATTTTCAGTCAACTATTTTGCATTCATGTTCTGGTTTTATTTCTCTATTGGGGGATTACAGTGCAGTGTAACTTTGTGTATATGCTAATCCTCTCACTCATAAATCATTTCTTTATTCTGGGTTTAAAACTAAAGCAAGATCAAAAGTCTTCATAATCTTTTGATTTGTCCTTCATTTGGATAATTTTTGCTAGACCTTATAGATACTGGCAAAAGACCAAAACAGTACTGCATGAGCAGAAGTGAGTGAAGCCCCTTCGTAGTGAAAACATGTCTGAAGTTGGTACTAAATCCTTGATTACATTCCTAATTTGTTAGCACTTCAGTCTATATTCACTGTAACTCTTATCAAGCTCTCTTCAGTTTTAAAAAGGAGGATAGCTGATCCCATGCAGTAAAAATCTTTTTACTTTGTAGAGAAGTTCCTTACCTTAGGCTCCTAACTTCATTAGGTGACTACCTGCAGTTTGTGGCCTTAAGGACCAAACAGAGTGAAGCTTGTGAACTAAACTGTGATAATGAGTTCTCACTGGGGTATCCCCTGCAGCCAGCAAGGACTATGAGGATCACCCATCCCTTCAGCATGGCCATATGCTAATGGGTGCCAGAGGTCCTGGTTAGCAAATAATAGTTACTGAAGGGAGCACCTTCAGTGAAGGATTAGAAAGGGATAAAATGGGCACAATTTGGCCTGAAGTGTTCCTGTGGATCCATAGTGGGTGAAATCTCTGAACTTTTGTCTAGTCTCCTTGACTGTCCTGGAATTGCCAGCATGCAAAATGTAGGTACCGCATGTAAACAAGAAATTAGGCAGGTGATCATCCTGCATGCCAACTACCACCAGTGTAGTTCTTTGCAGAGAAAGAAGCCACTTCAGAGCTGAACATTTTCCTTCAGTTTTCATCAGCTTCCTTCAGGTAGAAAAAGAAATGCTTATGCTAATATTGACATTTCCTTTTTACTTATTTCTTCCAGGAAACTAGTAAAGAACAAAATTCATGGTATCCTTTGGATGTTGAAGATCACTTTATACCAGTTCTAGTGAAAAAGGAAAGAATGGAGTTTTGAAATAGTGTTTTGATTTATTTTTCTTTAATTTGTAAGGATACTGGAGAGCAGTGAGTGCAGTTTTGTGCAAATAAGGTTTGCTCTGGCACTGCTGCGTAAAAACAATCACTCACTTCTGGGCTGTGAGCTGGAATACATTCCTACTCTGTGTTCTGTCTCCTAATTAGTTTTTAATCCATGACATGGCTGTGCATCATCCCCGCTCATTGCTTAATATCCTCTAAAAAAGAAATATTTCAAAAGGCTCTTGAAATCCTAAATCAGTTATATTGCCTGCTTCTATTATGTATTTTGTTAACTATCCCAAGTAGTACTAACCCTTTAAGAATATAAAAATCTCTGCAGCAAAAAGCTTTGTAGTTTTTTTCCTTTTCATGTTGTACTCATCACAGACTCTTACAGACCTTTGGTCAGTGCTACCAATTAGGAGGCATACACATACAGGAACTCAGATCTGTAGTTCTTGCCTGTTCCTTTCAGTATTGAAAAGGAATACAATTTCATTGTACACACAGTGGAGCACAACTAATATGATATGGATGGTACCTTTATTAAAATATGGCATAGCAACAACCATCCATTAATTCTCTCTGATGAAGAGGTCTTTAAAATTTCTTTTCTCTAGTAACTTATCTGTTTAAATTCTGAGGGCTTGAGTATTTGGGATTTAGGCTACATTCTGCTGAAGCATATATTTACACAAACGTGTATATATAACTCTTTTGTATGTCACCAAAACAATGTGCACACCCAAATACTGAGCCCTGTACCCTCAAAATGAATGCATGGGAACTGATACTATTTTTTTTAAATAGTACGTGCTATCCAGAAAGGGCAGGCACAAGGTCTTGCACACTCACTATCATTTTATTTTCTTTAATGCACAAGAAGAAACTGTGTAGAAGCCCAAACAAGAATTTTCTTCTGTCAAACATGAATCTAGTCCATTTCTATACCCTGATGCCTATTTTATTATAGCCTGTATAACATCAGACTGACAACTGGCAAATGCCCATGCCCTTTCTACTGTTCTCCTCAGCAGTGTTTGACACTGTCAGTCATACACTCCTGCTTACATGCTATATAAATCTGGCAAGTGTAGGCAGAAGCATGCTGAAGTGACTCTGATCTTTCTTGTCAGATTAATCCCAGAAGGTTCCATTTCCATCTCCAGAACTTGCCACTGAAGACCTTGGAAAGGTTCAATTCCTTCCCTTTCTCATTCAATATCTGTATGTCAGGATACTATGACTTGGCAGAGGCTTGAAAAAAGACCAGAAGAGCATATACCCAACTAGAAGAATGAGATCAAATACAAGTAATAAAACAGCAGAAACATGCCCAAATAACTTTTACATTAGGCTTCCCAAAGAAGGAATCTTTGGAAAGTTTCTGAAGGAAGCTGAAAGGTTAATTTGCTTGCTTCTGCCTTCTCGTCCCTACTCTTTGTTCTGCATAGTTACATATGAACTCATGCTGTGAAGTTGATCAGGGAAGCAATACACGTTAAACAAAATTAATTGAAAACTTCTCTTTTTTTATTGCTTGATTTAACATGAATCATTGAACTGAACTATTTTACAATGTAGATCCACTCTGTTCAGCTGGGCTGACATCAAGTGTGAGTGCCAGTGTCATGGGTAAGAAGGAAGAAGAGGAATGTCTCAGCTGGCTTTGCTGTCAGCAGCACTGAAACACACAATTCCACCCCTTGCCTAGCTAAAAACCACATATTACAATTGGGAATGAGTTTTCAGGTGCAGCTATTCAAAGCTCATCATATGCAATGCCTTAAAGAAAATAAAGTTTTAAAAAGTGGTATGAAGATTTCATGGTATGTATACTTGCTGACTTAATGTTTTTAAGGAGAATAAAAAATTTTCTGTTGAAATACAGCTTCTCCTGGTCTTCTCTCATAATGTTTCTTTGAACATGCAGATCTTTTTTTTCTGGTTTTTTATGTGACAACAGTGGCAAATAATAGGATGAAATGCTAATAAGGAAAGATTGAGAGGTACCTCAGTTTTTTGTCCATAATTCAAGTAGTTAAAAGATATTTTTAATTTTATCTTTGTTTTTGTGAAGACTTGTATCACAAATTGCAGCATACTATTTGGACACTTTTCTACATCTCAGTTTTTCTGAGTTAAAAGACAGGGTTTTGCATATATTTTCCCTTAAATTCTGTTTCTATACCTGCTAATTAAGTAAATAGTAAGATCTTTCTTCTTTCTTCTTCAGCTTACTAAGCTACCTCTTGGATAACTCTACTTCAAAGGCCATGTGCTATACTCAGCCATTCCATCTAAATGCAGAACCAGACTAAATGCTGTAATTCCTAATTTCCCCTGATCTTAAATCCACAGTTTTATGAATTAACATTAGCACTCATTTTTTTTTGACCATTCTGGTAAAATTACCTATCTATCTGTAGAGATTTTGCTTTCCTTTCAGAGGCATCAAAGCATGCTTCCTTTTGAAGTGGTAAGTGCTTGGTACTGTGCCTTAATGCAGTACTGTATTGTTTTGTTCGGCCTCAGACTCGAAAAGCTGCTGGCCTGATTCTTCACACAGCAGAAAATATTCTGATCTGGTAGCTGAGACTGAAGTAAGTAATGTGGGAGCTTGCCTGCACCAGGGAAAGGGGGAAGATTTTGCCTTCATCTTTCCCTGCTAATGCCTCCTCTGTGCTAATATCTCTTCTGGTAAATACCAAATCTTATATTTGGTTTTGGTTTTTTTTTTGTTTTGTTTTGCTTTATTTTGTACTGGTTTTTTCTCCTTGGATAACAGCTATGTAGCCACTTCCAGTCACTGTAACAGGCTTATAAATATGTCAGGAAATAGTACTGTTGATTATTCTTCCCTTTCAACTGATCACAGAAATAGTTTAGAGAACTTGCATTCAATGTTTCAAACAATATTGTGAGGGGGATGATGACACAACTGATCTTGAATCCCATTTACACCAAGAATATTCAGCCAGAGGTTAAACAGCGAGTCATTCCCAAGCCTGAACTGTCACCATTACCATTCTAAATGTCCCCCAATTAAATAATTAGGTGTAACTTAATAAATGTTTGAACATCACTTTCTTCCCTCTTCTTTCACTCCAACTGTCTTGTAGTTTATGCCACTATGGCCCACTTTTCAGCAAGAGCATGTCTTAATATTGACTGTATCAAATTAATCCTACGGTTTATTGTGGGCAGCCCCAGTTGGTCCTGTTCTAAGTCTTTCCCTCCCTTTCTGGTGAAAAGCACTTGTACCATGGCCCTGCTGGTGGCCTGAATCACCTCAATTTGTTCTAGCAATCAGAGGCAGCTGCTCCTAGTGAAAAGAGTGTGGACCACTGAACAGAGCATTAGGACTGACCTCAGGCTGAATGCAAAAGGCTCAGCCTTTTCGGCGAGGTCAGTCGAGCATGTGCAAACAGATTTGCTGAAGTACAAAATGGTCCAGTGATTTAATGCAAGTTTTCTTCTCCCTTTCTCTCTCTTTCCCTTTCAGAAATGAAACAGGATAGAGGATAGCCTGGGTACAATCTTAGCAACATCTGTTGCCTTTCACTAGGGTCTTGGCCAAGGCCAATAGCTATTCAAAGAGCTACTGACACTTTGCTGAAAGAGAAGAAAGACTTAAATAGAGAAGTGTTTGGACATGTTTCCCAACACATACAGTTGGGTCTTTTTGTGGGTCAGAATGCTTTTGGAGAAATACTTCTCCACTCCCTCCCCCACTCCCCCCTTCTCTAGTGAAAGTGTCAGAAAACAAATCTTCAGCAAATTACAGAGCTCACTGGGCTTACAACACTGAAGAACAGTTAAATTTTCCTTTCTTTGCTTTTATTGTCTGAACCAAAGGGTGTTTGATGACGAAAATCTTAACCACAGTTAATAAGTGTGAAGGAATTTATGCTTAAGATTGCTTCACATCTGTTACTTTTTAATTTCCACATCAATTTATCTTTTAAAGTAACTAGTAATAGCAGTGGAGCTACTGCAGCATTTTTGCACTATTGAAATGACTGATATTGTATGAAGATCTATTTTACAAAGTTATGTTTGTTTTCCTGTGTGCTCCTCCCCCCATCCCCCATAAATATTAATTTCATCCAGCACTTAGGAAGAAGCAGTTACCTGTTTCTCTCTCCCTTTTTTCCTCACATAGCTTTTCACATGCAGTTTTGCTCTGTCCAACCATGACATGCCTTCATAAAAATGACAGATGAAGCAGCTGAGTAACTGGTGGGTATATTATCTTCCTGCAGGCATCTGCTGCTCAAAAGGCACCTATTCTTTTGTTGGCCTTGAGACAGAGGATGTATATTGCATCCCATACATGAAGTCATTCTTATCAGCCTTCCCCTCTTTTGAGCATAATCACAGTAAATTAAATAAAAGCTACTTAGAGGAAGTCTAGTAGAGTTATTCAATTACATATATTTGCAATGTAGCTTGATATAAGTATATGTCTGTAGACACAAAAGATATTTCTAGAATCCTCAAGGAGAAATCCTGTGGAACTTCCAGTTTTACTGAATTTTTTTTTTTATCAGGCCATATTCATTAAATTCAGAGCAAGATGAATATCTATGGATGAGCACAAGCTTCATGACATGGGATGCCTTAGAGTAGCTGACTCGTGTGTATTATACTCATGTGTGTAGTAAATTATTAATATCTATCTGTATGGTAGTACTTCACACTGAGATAAAGACGCTTGTTCTCTGCGTCCCATGACTGACCTAAAAAAACTCCTTGTCCCAGAAAGTTCCCAACAGAAATATATATGACAAACTTCAGTGACTCAGAGGAAAACAAAAGCAGTACTTTTGAAAAAGTAAGGCTTGCAGGGCTGGTAACACCAAGGTCAGTGTTGCTGAATGACTAGGCACAGCATCCCAGTGACCAGCACTGCTGTCTCCAGAGGCCAGAGTGGAAGAAATATGATAAAAGAGTGAATAGGATTGAATGAATTACTTCTGGTTCTAGGGCATTATTAACCTGCTAAGTGTGGGAGGAAGCAAGTTCCACAGAACCACTATTTTCTTTCATCTGCCCTCAGCCTTTTTTTTTCCACTTAACACATACAGCCATGGGTAGAAGTAGAAGGAAATAAGGATTGATCAGGCTCTGGTTTTATTCTTGCACCACAACAATTGGTGTAATTCTTTAGGACTTGCATCTTTATCTCCACCATTTGGGACTTGCAAAAATTACCATCACCTTCTGCAGGAGTGATACAAAAATTTGTGCTTCATATACTGAGCTAGTTTTCAAACCTACCATAACTTAGGTTTTTCATAAAACTTATTTTTGTCTCGTTGACTAAACAATGTTTTCCCACTGATTTTAATGAATGCAGAATCTATCCCAAGGAAAGGCAGAAGCTGGATAGGATTAAGAGATTTATTAGGTTTTTAACATTTTAAGTATAATAGTAATGTCTAAGTTGTCATTCCTAAGGAATAAAAATTTGATGGATACATTAGCTGGGTGGAAAATTGACATATGAAATTATGTCTCCTTCAGCTCTCACACCAAATAATTATGAGAGTGGGCAGTTCAGGATGATGAAGATAGTGACATTTTTTTCTCTAACTCACTTAGAAGACATTTCCATCTGCTTCCTATACAACTGCTTACATGCTGGTGTAGAATTCTTTCTACATAAATATTCAGGTATAGGAAATTAGCATTTTGTTTAACATCCAGACTTGAAAAGTTGGATTGCTTGAAGAGGAAAAGGAAGGGTCACTAGCATGCTCCTTGCTTTTAGTGTTTCTTGTGCTTATAATACTATACATTTTGAAAATGTGTTTTGAGGGTTTTGGGGACTTTTTTCCTTGTTTTTGTCTTCAGTTTTGGGAGGGTTTTTCTGAAAGAGAGAGTGTTTGTCTAATTTTTGCTGTGGTCAGGGAAAAACATACAAATAATAAAAGATTTGCTTACTTAGCTAAAGTTTTCACACAGGGAAGGTTATGAGCATCTTGAATACCAGTTATGATGCAGAAGTATACATAATTCAGGCCGTTTATTTAGAAAATGCTTCTAAAATTGCAGCTTTAATTGCCAATTTTGTTTGTTCAAGTTTCAAGCTTGTCTTGACAAATCACACTGGAACACTGAAATCTGGTTTGGGTTTAGAGGTCAGTGGAGGAGTTATTCATATTAATTTTCTGTAGTTGATGCAGAGTATAGGGTCTGACCTGAAGACAGACATCCTGATATGTATGGGAAGTTACTGGTTTAATTGTATATATATTGGTATTTTTCACAAGTAACAGATGCAGATTTTCTGATGGATGCGATGCCGTAGCAATCTCCCTGAAGCATGCAAAACTCCCTGAAGTCAATTGGACTTCCTATGTACAGCTTTTCCTAGGATCAGGCAAATTGTGATTCTCTGCCACAATTCCTCTGAAAAAATTACATCAGGTGCGCCACAGTATGAATGCCTGGTAGAATTTATCTTAATATCCAGCAGAAATGCATCTAGCCTATTTTTTTTCTTTTCAGCATATATAAAAAAAGAGAGGAGTGCTGATTCTAAGGACAGTGATGCTTCTACTCCACCAGCAGGATCTTGCCATCATGAAGCATCAATCAGAGACCCATGTGCTTTTTGGAACTCAATTTGAATGATTGTGTTCATCAAGAGATGCTCATAAAAGCAGCTACGTGATGTCAGATAGAGAGTTACTGTTTAACTTAGCACCATTGCAATGTTAGCGGGGGTCCAAGGATATAAAAGTAGTTGGCATTTTGCATGCTCTTCTCCATCCAGAGCATCTAGAAAATAATTCACTCTTCTGCTCCTGCCCTGACTGCATTTTTGATTATTTTTGTTTGGACAACATTCTTGAATGAAGCAGAAAAGAATAGTTTTTGAATGATTCTGCCTCTCTTTTAATCTTCTCGTCTCATTTCCTATTTCTTATTCCTAGACCCCCGGCCACTTTTTTTATTTAATTCTAATGTTTTAAATAATATTAATGATTTTATTATCAGCACCTTCCTTTGTGCTGCTGATTTTTTCTTTTTTCTATTCTTCTATTGGTAATCCATACTTCTTGCAGAGCACTCAGTGCACCACGCTGCCAGCTTTGTCACTCTGTATTGTATCTCAGTGCTGGCCAGCTTGGTACATCCATTCACTTATAATATGATGAATAGCATCTGGAACCTGGCCACACAGCCTCCATTATGTTCTTAGGGCTTTTTAAAGCCATCTATCCTTGCTTGTACAAATTACCCATTCTGGTGTGGCCATAATGAAATTCTCCATTTCTCTTTTCAGTCTTCTGACAGCCTACCTGTGCCATTAGCCACCATCTTCCTGTGACATTTTCAAAATTCTTTCCATGGTTTTGTTTTTCAATTGATTTATTCTTGTGCTGTTCTTACTGGTGTGTGACTAATAAATTACCCTCAATAGAAGAATTTTTTAATTTTATATCTTTCTTTTGATTAAACAAACTTATTTTCAATTTACAGTTTCTTAACTTTACAAGTTCCTTTCCTACAACTCCCTTTGTTGCTATTCTCTGTTCTTCCTGACAACATAAACTCCATTTTAAACTGCATTCACTTTTATTACTTCAGGCAACTGTGACTTCTTATTACTTTTACAGCTACATTGCCTTCGATTAGCTAGATTTACTTTTGAAGAATACCACTCTTGCAAATATATCAGTTACTCAGATTTGCTAGTATATGTGGACCAAATATGTTGTCAAAAGATTGTGGAAACTCAAGGGAAAATATACAGGAGCCAAAGAGGGACAGATGGAGCCATGAAGGTAATGTTGAGTTGGAAAGGTAACACTTCCTAAGCAGCATGGGTGGTTGTAGGTATGCAAAGTGACCTCATAAATTCCCTAATTGAATCACCATTATTATTTACTATAATGTAGTTCATATTATGATGTCATTTTGGCTGACATATCTTTGGAGGATATTCTGAAAAATACATTCTAAAGAACATATTGTTGAACTTGTTATTGTTAGGCAGGTTCCCTGTGGTTCTGCACAGGGTGGAAAACACTCTTGGAATATAGACAACATAGCAAGTGTCTCACAAATCTCAAAGTTTAAATAGGAAATTAAATCATAACTGTGAGGACACAGGACGAAAGGTGGAGACATCCCTCTGTTAAATATCTTGTCAAAGGCCATGAGTGTCTTCAGTTTCAATAGGCTTTATTTTTTGACTTCTCTTATTTGTAGAAATAGGAAAAAAAGAAGACTGAAATAAAACATTGCTCAGTTCTAGACTGGAATCAAAGCTAGTGTAACTGCAGCAATGGACAGTGACTTCCCCTGTGATACAGGAGGCAAGATATTCATATCAGAATTATAACCACTTGTACATACTATTTCTGGACAGCTGAAGTGCTTAGCTAAGAGCAACATACAGAGTCATTTGTACCTGTACAGGGAAACCATGTCTTAGTGGTGTTAAAAATGTTTTCCTTTAAAAAAAATACTAAACTGCAAGCTCTCCTGCTTGCTTTATGAAAGACCAATATCCACATAAATTTTTAAGAAAAGTTAGCATTTTGCCTCTGAGCATAATACATTTTCATATTGAAGAAACTCTACAAGCTATTGCTGAGCGCATAATGGAAGTTGCTTCTGCCCACACAGTGAATTACCAGGACCTAGGTAGCAGTTACCTGACACTGCTGTTTTCTAGAATGTGTATAATGAGTGTAGAGATAGAAATGTTAATAGTGAGAGACAGTCAGAGGCTCAGGGGACTGAAAACAACCATTAAACAAATTTGTTTTGTGTTTTAGGTCAAAATTCTCCATAAGTAGTGGCGACCAAAGCTCCCACTGTCTAATAAGCTTTGTTTCAGGACATGCAGTTTTGGATTCTGTGGTCCTAAAGGTGCCTCTGGATCCACTTTACAAAACAGCAATGTAACTCGTAATGAGAAGATGCATTCTTGATAGTTTCAGAAGCCAAAAGATGGGAAAGGTGCCGGTACCAGTGTGTTTTGATGTCTGCAGTTACTCTTTACAGAGCCTACCTAAGAGACAGTCTAGTATGGTCCAAGGTTTGTTTGTACAAACTGTAGACTTTCCTCTGGAAGGAACACCTCTCAGGATAGATAAATGCCCTACAAAACATATTAGAAACACAACAGTGCTGTAGGTGTGGATTGCTGCCAAAATGATCCAGTCAATGCATTGGAATGGACTGACTCATTGGCAGAACTCCACAATCAAGACAGTCAAGAACAAATTGTATTTAAAAAATATACATTTTCTTATGTTACTAAAAATGGTAGATTGCCAAAAGTGACTAAGAATAATTACTTCTTTATATTTTGTTCTGCCTGTGCAATGAAATTATATTGGTCTGCTTAGTCACATATTTTGCTTGGAGTCACTGTTTTGCTCTCATGAAAGTCAAAGGGTTTCATACAATTTTTTTTGATATGACAACATAAGCATTTAGATAAATAATAAGACAAAAATATCTATCCTATTTTCAGCAGAGCAAAAACAAGTTCAAATGTTTTCACTGACACAGGGTTTTAACAAAAGGTTTTGCTTGAGAGACTAGATTTTTGGAACATAAAGCACATCCTTGAGAGAGGTCTGTTAGGAAAAATGTCATGAAGTACTCCGTGAAGCTGCACATGAAAGCTTTTTAATTGGGTGATAATTGACTATTCTATTTTTCCATTAGTAATATTTGGATCAGAGTCAAAATTAATAAGGAAGAGTCCTTCCTTTATAATGATTTTAAGTGACTATAAAATTATTTAGTCCCTATTTTGAACCTGAAGAGAATCCTAGCTGAAGTTTATGAAGCTCATGACCCCTTGAAGATTCTTTTTTTTGTCATCCTATTTTCAAAGACTTTTTTTCTCTGTTTTTAACCGTCCCATTTTCATCACTCAACCTATAGCTACTGAATTAAGTGGTAAAAGAGAAATTTTCATGGTTACATCTCTGAATATATTTGAAAGAATATAAAGCAAAGGTGTTTACCATATTTCATGATGAAAAAAAAAGAGATAATCTGTCCTTGAACCTCGTCCTCTAGGGATCAGTGCAAAGAGTCTTATTTTGATTAACTTGTAAAAGATGAATTAGGAGTTGGGGGAAGGAGAACAAAGGAAAGGAGAATCCTTAATTACAATCTTAAGCAACTGTGTGCAATCATGTTTCAGGATTTTCTTGCCTGAATACATCTTATTAAATTGTAACCATGCACTCAGACACTCCACAACTTGAAGAATGTAGATTGCTTCTAGTTGCGCTCTTTAAACCACTTCTTCAGTTCACAAATGCCATGATGTTCAACTGCCTCCCTCTGATTAGAAGTGTGACATTGGAAATCACATCTGAAAGTGAAGCTTAAAGACAAGACACACATAGCAGTTACATATTGCATTCATTCAAATAGTCATGTGTGCTGCATTTGTGTACTCAAGGGCTACGAACTAATTCAGAAGTTAAAATTATTTTTAAAAAAACCCTTTGTGATCCAAACCAATTGTTTTGCTGCTGTTCTTTTCTTATTGAAGTGACTTTATCTGCACATTACTTTATTAGTGTTGACAACACATAGTATAATGTGTAGCAGGAATGAAAAATAATTATATATTCACATTATCAATTTGTTTATATCACGTTGAAAACACTTTTCTGGTAAATATAGACCAAAAGACATTGGCCAAGGTGCATATCTTAAAGTTGTCCTTGGTACAGTCCATTGTTCTAAAAACAGTACGTGTTAAAAATATTTTTGTCTGTGGAAAATGCCAGTTCAGCAGCTCTGCCAACATTTGGAACCTCTTTTTTTTGCCTTTTTTTTTTTTTTTTCAGGAGGCATGCTGACTCCTGGCTGATCACGTTTCAGTTGTAGATCTGTTTCATTCTGCAGACCCAAACGACTTCAGCAGTGCTGAGATGAGGCAGAAAGTTTGTGCTGCCGCTTTCCCAGCCTCACCACGTCCAAACAAAGCAGGTACTCATTTCGCAGAGCTGCTGCCCCGAGCAGCTCCGGAGGCTGTGCGTGGGTGCTGCCGGGCACCAGCCCCAGCGTGACACCGAGCCTTCTCCTGCTGGCTGGTGCGCACAGTCCGCCTCTCTCCACCCTTTATTCTGGGAAAGCACCTGGTTTAGTTATTCTACGTATTTCTTACTTTTTTTAATCCCCGCTCACCACCACCCCGCGGTATAAACAGTAGCCGCGGAGGCGTGACAGCCGCTCTCGGGAGACAGAGCGCGGCGGCAGGGCTGCGAGGTTTTAAGTCCCCCGAGCAGGTCGGTGGTGGCTCCGTGCCCTGCCCAGAGGAGGGAACCCCTGCCCGACCCAGGCCAGTGCCCCACGCCAGGCAGGAGGACAGGCCAGGGCAAGGAGTGTGGGTTTCGCAAATGGCAGGCTGGGCAGGCTGAAAGGGCAAAGCTTTAAAGCAGGGACGCCGCAAGTTTGATTTAGTTTTGCGACTTTGTCTTCACGCCTCGAAATCTCAGTCGCGTCTTGTAGGACAAATTGCTCGGTGGGTTGTGGGGGGAGAAGTGAAAAAAAAACCAAAGAAAATAAAAAAAAATGAAAAGAAAAATCTTGAAGTCTCTCCTTCAACTCCCCGTTTCAAATGCAAATAGGGAGAGAGATTGGCTCCCGCCCCACCCCCTAGCCCGGCTCCTGATTTTTATCCAAAGGACTCCATCTGTATATCCTGTCAAGGAGGAGGNTCTTCCTCCTCCTCCCGCAGCCACGATCCGCACCCAGTCGGAGCTGGGCTTGGCACCGGCACCCACTTCTCCTATCGTGTGCCCGGCGGCTGCCTGTGCAGTGCCGCGCCGTGCCGTGGAGGAGGAGGAGCGAAGCAGCGGCAGCGCTCTCATCTCCGCGGGTGCGGGCGAGTGCGCGGGCGGGCGCGCAGCCCCCATGCCCGGTGGGCGCCCCGCCGCCCGCAGCCCGCCCCCCCCGGCTTGGAAGCATCCTGCCAGCACTTCGCCGCGGAGGCACCGTCAGCCCTTGGGATTAAAATACTCACCGCGCTGGGCAGCCGAGGGAAAGGGGGAGCAGGTAAGTGCTGGCTGCACCTGTGCCTTTCCTTGCCTTCCTTCCCCTTTCCCTTCTCCTCCCATGTAGGCAGAGGGCGGTCGGAGCAGTTGCAGGAAAGGGCTGTGCGCTGTTCCCCCGCACCCGTTCGTGCCGGAGCGGCTCCTGCCCGGAGCGGAGCCGCGGCTCTGCGGAGCCGCCGGGGGCGGCGCGGCCGCGGCCGTAAGTTTGGCGTTCCCCGGGCTGGGGGCTGCCCGGACAGCGCGGCTGGGACCGGCCGCGGGAACACCCAGCACCAAGTGTGGTGGGGAAACCGTGGAAAGTGAGAGCACGGGGACTATAGGCGCGTGTGCACCTTCTGAGAAATAAGAGAACAATAGCATCCCTCTTGGCTCTTTGGAGAAGTCTCACAGACAAGCGGGAAAGTGGGATGGGGGAAGGGAGGACCACAGACTTCTGCAAAATATAGGCAGCCCAAAGTCCTGGCTGTCTCAGTCCTTTCTGCCAAGCCAAAGCTGCTGCCTTGCTTGGGCTCAAACTCTGGCAGTGACGCTGCAGTGAAAAAGATTGCAGAGACAAGGAAATTTCCTGAGTTATTTCCCAGAGCTTTCGTCCTTCTATGTCAAGGATGTTCCAGAGTTTACAAATGTTGAAATTATGGGAGCTGTTTCTGTGATTAGTATTCAGCTGGTAAGGCTAGCTCTGCAGTGCTTGGCTGATGCTGACCCTTCCCCCTCCACCCTATCCCCCTGTCCGTCCACACATGGGCATGTCCTGCTTTCCTACAATAGGCTGTGTAAAACAGTAGCAAGGGGTCTGTCATCTGGTTCCTGAGACTTCTAGTTGCTAATGGAAGCAAAAAATAACCCATTTTGAGATATGGTGTAGCCTTTATACTGCTTTCAAAAGGTGAAGTAGTTCAGGTGAGCCGAGATTCTACAAACGATGTCTTCCCTGGGATGTGGGAAAGGATACTTCTGATGTGCTCTGATTCTGGGAATTGAAATGCTGATACTTTAATCTTTTCCCCTTGCAAGGATAAATTCTTACGTTCTGATAGATAAGTTGCTCAAGCCAAACCAGAGACTTGAAAGGGCAGAATATACTTCATAGTCTCTTTAACAAGACATACTGACTTGCCATTTTTCAGCTAAAACATAGGTGATTTTGCAGCTTTGCAGAAAATAAATTGCTTTTCCAGGAAAAAATATATAAATACATAAAAGAGCCAAACTCTTGAGCATGCTAGTTTCTGAAACAGTCTCTCCTTGGCACTGATATTTGACGTTACTTTTCTATCTTTATATCTATTAATTGTTTCTCTGTTACATTATTTGGGTTTGCTGGGAATTGTTACTGATAAAAGCTAGGCACTTTGTTTCTGAGAAAGGTGGTCTACATAATCTCAGCTGTTCAGATGAGCAGGAGCATGAAAGTTGCATAACTAAATTAAGTTTGCTTACCATGTAGCTTCTGAAGGTACAACAGGTCAACAGATAAAGATCAGCAGTTAAGTGATGCTTATTTTCTCTCAGCAATAATATAGCAGTTTTAACGACGCAGAAGTGAAGTGAGGATATTTGGAAATTGTATGATTGTGCCTCATTAGAGCTAGTTCAGTGCAATGGGTGTGTTACCATCTTTGGAAGAAAAAAAAGAACACAAAACCCACTTAACAAACCCCAAAGAACTATCCAGGGACCAAATGTACTATTCTTTTTAAGTCCTTATACACAATTTTATAGCTTTTCAGTCTGCAACTACCAGGGGATCTAATCTAGACATCTAGACACACTTTTTTTTCAGGGTCATGAAGAAAGGCTAAGTAAGATTTAAAAAACAATTGCAATAAAATCCACAGGAAGGCCTAGCTCTGACAGTTTTTAATATTAAGAATGTGCAATATCTAGGGTTTGAGTACTTGATAAAGATCTAAAGCTACCAGGAATATTAGGAAAATATCTAAGATAATAATCTGAGCTACCACTGCGTGTTAGAAATGCGTGTCAGTTACTGTGAGTGAAAATACAATCAGTAATATAGCCTATTTTCTTGCAAAAAAAACCATTAAAGATTGCAGTTTTAATCAAGGAACATTTCACCCTTATAATAGGAGACTTTACTGTAGTTAAAGGCTGATGTAGGTCATTAGAATTGTGTTAAAAGTCAGATGACAGCCTCACAACTCTCCTAAGTCTACTTTCATTGATTTAATAGCAAGGCACTATTGATTATTTGCTATTGATTTAATAGCAAATTGTTCTTATTTTTTAGTGTAAAAGGGTAATTGTAGAGCATTTGTACAGCTGCAGATTAACTGTGAATTTTTTGATGAGATGAATGGGTATAATATCCACATATATTTTTGCCTATCCTTTTCATGTATGACTGTGTAAGTACACATTGTGCCCACAGTTTTCTATTTCTTCAGCAGAGACTTGACTGAAGAAAATCATTACTAATGCAAGACCTCATATTGTTCTACTTCAACTTAAATTCCTACTTTGCTAAAAACCTGGCTAAGCCTTTTTTTCAGAGGGATTCAACTCATATATTGACTCTGATGTGTGATGAAAATAGAAAATATTTTAAACTTCAAGTTGTTTACAGATGAATATACTGTTTGGGAGTCAGTCCTAGTGATATCTAGTAAGTTCTTGTGTGTGTTATCAGTCTTTTGGCTTCAGTATCTGATGTGTTCAGCGGTTCTTCAATGAGGGCCTTTCTTAAGCCATTCCTTTTCCTTTAGTTTATCACACACATTTTCTTTTTCATGTACGCTTTTCATGCTACTACTGGGTATTGTTTTCTTGTGGCAATAAAAATCATTAAATTCTATCTGAGGAAGGGTGCATAAAATAGATGGTTACTTCAGTTCTTCCTGTCAAACCAGGCTTAACTCTAAGCAGTAATGCAGGAGTGCCTCCTCTGGGAATTCAGCAGTTCTGCAAGAAAGTCATCCCTAGGCATTATGTGACGTTCTTCAGCTGAAATGAGGCTGCAGAAATTGAGCTTGTGGAAATTTAAATATTTGCCTTGATTGGTCCCAGATTCACAAATACTGCTGGTGTTTCTTTTCAATAACTGATCAAGTTAGCATAATCCTTTCCAGCAACTTAGATCATTCAAATGTATCATGGCAAGGTGAAAAACCAGCAAAACTCTTTCACATGGAGAAAATTGTATTAGAAAAAAAAGGAATCTTTCTTTTGTTAATTTTGCTTGGGGACCAAAACAAACTTACCTACAACCTAAACAATTTAGCACTCTAGACACGTGCAATCTTATGATCAACTGCGGAGCAGTATAAAAGACCAAAAGCTGTTGCCTAGTTTTCTTTATGCATTTTTTTTTTTAAACCATGTAATTTATTGCAGTTTGCCTAATGTTTTTCTGTCATCTCATCAGGTCCTTTCACCTGAGTCAGAGGGTATTGGAGCCAGTTTAGTGTAACAGTGCCATATGTTTGGAGCAGTGATAAGTTTTTTGCCTGATAACCAGATGCAGACTGCAGGATGTGCACTACATTTACAGATTTCCCATGTGAATATTTAGGCCAGTTAGCAGCAGGAGGTTGTGGTCTGTAGTTGTAATGTCATCTGGCCCAGGGAGTTAATAGGTTTCATCGTACTGCCTTGACTTGCAGAGCTTCATTTCATCACAGGGTCCCCACCTCACTTGCTCCAAGGCATCCTCTTTCTTTTTCTCTTTCACTGAAAGAAGTGATAGCCAGACATTGCAATTGACACTGTAATTAGACATGTTATCTTCTCAAAACCTTTTTGTCTCAAGAATCACATTCCTGTTCATGTGCCTGTGAAGGACTCTCCTGTAATATTTAGGATGTGTGACATGGAGGAGCTGCAGGCTTGTAACAAAGGAGAATTTTCCCTGCCACTAAATGTAACACCCTGTCCAATGGGCATTGTAAAATTGAATGTCAAAGCATAAATATTTCAGTGCGGGCAGTCCATCTGTCAAGGGGCTCACCTGCTGGTTCTACTTTGTTTAAGGGATCATGTTTCAAGATCCAGTGGCAACAGTCACCTTTGGAATTATTTCAACACCCTGGTTCTGATGTTGCTGAATGACTAACATAGAGAAAAAACAAAAAACCCCAAACCCCATGGAATAACTGCATTGTTGACCAAGCTAAAGCAGGATTTACTAGCAAGAAGTAGCTGCTCAGTCAGTGAGGTCCATATTTACGCAGTAAATTTTGCAATGGTATCAAAAATTGAAGCAATTTGGTGAGAGGAGAATAATGGGGCAGGGGAGAGGATGAGGGAAGAGGAGGCAATAAAATAGGAGTGGTAAACTCTTCAGTTATAACTTCAGTGAGTGGCTAACAGTGAGATTTCAAGCTAGAGTAATGCAATCCAGACTAGTGGAGCTTAGTAATGGAAAAGGGCTTGGATTTCTGCTGCTTCCTGAAGCATTTTACACATTAGAGACACTTTAGGACAAAATATGCTGAAGGACAAAATGCTCTGTTGAGTTGAAGAGGTTGACAGGAAAATGATATGGTTCATAGATTAAGCTGGCACTGTGACACTGGCAGCGATGTGTGAGCAGAAGTCTGCAGGAATTTGCATTTTGGCCGCAAAGGCTAGGTGGTACAAAAATGATCTCAAGAGCCTTCAGTAAACTGCCCTACAGGGCTGGGGAAATCACAGTCGTGGGGAGGGAGGGCTTCCAAGATGATATCTCTGTGACAGAAAACTTGTCCATATCTACTGGTGCTCATTGCGACACACAAACAATGAACACTAGACTTGACGAGCTGTTTTAGAAATTATGGAGTGAAGCAAAATATTCAGAGAGATTTTCAGTGGGTGTAAATTACCCTTAATTGCTTGCAGTGAGGGACACTATTTCTTTAAGCTGAGGATCTTATTCATGATCTGAATGTTTTCAACAAATCAAGATTGCCCCTTAGAGACAGTGCATAACAGTGTCTTTTTGACACTAGCAGATTGTTTTGGCAAAGTAGAGTAGTAACATTTTTCAGATTAGCAGTGTACACCAGAACACTGAGGCTTAAATATAGTTTAATTTTTGTACAGCAGATGGGAGAAAATATAAGGTTTTTGAAGTATATTGAATGAAGAGATTATTATTTTTTTCAAATGTGTATTCTTCAGGCTGAGGTTTTATATATCAGGCAGCTATTTAAGAACATAAACATAAGAGTTTGGATATCTAGTGGATATTTTTTGTGTTTAATTTTTTTGATTTTTGTGAGTTTTTTGATTCTCAGAGCTGTTCACTTGGACAGGATGTTCCTGCTCAGTTAAGACATGCTTCCTGCAATGTCCAGATCACATAACATACTCTCCAAATTAAACACCAGTTCTTTTACTTTGTTTTTTTCATATTTGTGATTGCCAGGACTACATGTAATGCAAATAGGGAAAACAAGCTTAGATGTGAAAGCTAGAGCTTAATGCTTTAAATATACTAGCAATATTACTATAATTTTATTTTTTAAGGCCTAAGTTACTTTTTAGGTTGGCAAAGCGTGGATGAGGAGATATGATTTGGTTTACCCCTGTTTGCGGAGGGGAGTAGCAATCGGGAGATCACAAACAAGATGCAAAGATACATTTTTATTCTAGGGTAGTTAATGATATCAATTGAAAGTGTAAATGTTTCTCTGTTTTGTATACTCTGAATCTTGTTTATGCAGAAAGAGGTAGTGTTTCATAAAAGAGCATCTTTAAACAAAAAGTACAAAGTAGTTGCAGGTCAGTTTTGCCATCACACTCAAGTCAGTAAACACAGATGACAGTGAAGACACTGGAATCAGAACGCTGAATACCCTCTGTTGCTGTCAGTGTTAGTTTTATCCACCGCTGCAAGTGCAGCCCTGAACACTCAAGCTATGCCTTAATGAGGAAAAAACCACCTACAGTACCTCTTAGTTTTCAATTTTATGAATGCTGTGACGTTGCTTATGTGGTCTTGTGGACTTGATACTTATAGACATCATAGAACAGGTGATGTTGAAGTGGTAGTTATGCTTGGATAAAACTAATCAAAAATCTGTATAAAATCTCTGTCTCTCTCTCTCTCTCTGTCTGTCTCTCTCTCTGTCTCTCTCTATCTATCTATCTATCTATCTATCTATTTATCTATCTATTTATCTGTCTCAGTAAGAAAGGTAATGAAATGCAATTTAATAAATACTTATTCCCAAAACAGAAATTATTTAATGATTTTTAAATTAAAGAGACTTCTGCTTTTGGAGGTATCAAATATAAAAGGTAGTGTGCTTGAAAAACTATAAATAAGAACTTTAAAAAAAAAGGTCTCTAAGAGGAATAGGAAGACTTATCCTGAAGATGAGAAAAAAGAGAAGGAAGAGTGTTTCAGAGCAGAAAGTGCTGCCACACAGCTGAATAAAATAATTGGAATTTTGGAGTCTGTGTGGTGAAAGTATTTGAGAATGAGTAAACCACAACAATGTTTTCTTTCCAGGAGGTGTGAGTATTCTGCTTTTCATCAGATTGTGCTGTCTAGCATATGGACTGTTTTTCAGTTGGTATTTTGGGTGCATTTTTCAGTTCTGTGCTGTGGCGTGTGGCTGGGGACCATGGCACTCCATATGGTGGCTTTCATACTTTCCTGCAGGTGTAAAATAAAGGATATAAGAGAACACTGTTTGAGATAAAGGTTAGAGCAATTCTAGGTTTGAAATGTCTGTTCAGAGCAAGAACAAGACGTTTCAAACTGCTTAGTGAAAAGACTCTAACATATTGTAAATGTTTTACTGACATTTCTTAAGAAAATCCATTTTGTATTTTTATCTCTGTTAAATAACAATCTGCTGCCTCTTTGAAATAAACTGACAGTTTATCAATATCAGATGTCTTTAACATGATGTAACTTAGACACAGAGAGTGGAAATCAAGGATGCATAAACAGCCTTTACTACAAACAACACTTACCGTAGTTGAACACAGCAGTAGGAAGTAAACATCACAGGGAAAGCACAGCTACTTCCTTAACACTCATTGGCAGCCCTTTCAGCAATTACTGTCATATGGCCATAATTTACCCAAAGGGCCAGATCAAAACTGAGCTATGACTAGTTGGGATTAATCATTTCAAACTAGGCTCTTCTAACGAGGATGACACCTGCTTGTTAATCCCGCTGTGAGAAAAATTTTGGTCCATGTTGGAGTGATGTCTTTCACAAATGTAGCATCATGTTTTCAGAATCAGGGTCTTTAGGTAAGGCTTGACTATTCCTTTCATTTTACCTGGGTTTTCCTACATGGAAGCTTTCAAATTGCTGCTGCTTAGCAAGCACACCCAGTGGGTTTGTGGTTTATCCCACCAGCCTCTAAGCAAAGCCTTTCTGGTGCAGGGCAGTACCACAGAAGGGATTACTATAAAAGGCTTTAAATACAGTCTGTAATCAGAAGAGCTTTTTATTTGTTTCATGTTTCTGCCCTCTAGGTACCTTTGGCAGCATGATGCATAGACGTTCTGCAGCTGAAAGCACCTGACATACTGAAAACAGATAGGGGATATCTCATTTCACTCAGTTTTAGTAGTAATGAGTAGGACTATGATAATCAGTCCAGAGTGTTTAATGTGTACGTGATTTAATGTCTAGCCTTTTTATATTAATTAAAAGTATAAAGGATGAAATCTTTCTTCTGTGGCTTCCTAAGTAGCAGCAGTTCACTCCAAATTAATGCCGTTATCTATTTTAATTTCACCCTTATTTCCACTTCATGTTTGGCACTTTGTAAATGCTTCTTGTCTCCCTTATTGCTCACTTGGACAAAGAAAATGTGTATTTAAGAGACAGCTTTGCTTACCTGGTGATCTACTAAAAGGTAAAGCTATGTTTGGTTCTGAGTGACAGAATTTATACTTTTAAGAACGTTATACTAAGTATACATTTTTACATGGGCAGAAAAGGCTCACAGTCATAAAAGGCAGTAAAAAGTCTTGTTTAAGTATTGAATTTGTGTTTGAAAAAAAATAAATTTTTTATTAGTGAGTCCTATGAGTTAATAAATTATTAAAATTTTAAATAAAAACAAATTTACATGTGTTACTCCTGAAAAATCATTTATTATTAAATCAAGGTTTCATTGAAAATACAAAATGACATTGTCTTCTTATCTTTCTAGGCATATTTCTGTATAAATATATAAAGTAGTCTAACATGTTTCTTACTGTACCTGACATTTGTTTTAGGAATGTAGTGAAATTGAGTGGGGACACTCAGGGCTTTTTACCAGGTCGGATTCAGATCAGAACAAATCATAGGATCTGGTGTACTGTGGCGAAGAATCAATCAAATTGTTCCGATTCATCTTATACTCCTTCATTTTACTTTTGAGTTGTATGGGAGAGAGTTAAACTAGGATATGTCCCTGCCTTTAATACAACTCGCTGCCTGTAGCTGGTTTTTAATTGAATCATAGAAATGGCAAGTAAAGCAGACCATAGCAGGCAGAAGTGAAAATATCAAACCAAGTGACTGTTAATAACTACGCTTACTTGGATTATATTAAAGAGAAACAAATTCAGCATTTATACTGGAAAAAAAATGGTGTATTAAGAGAACATTTAGGAGAAAACTTTATGGTTATAAACACAGTTGTATCAGCAGAAGTAATGCCATCCAAGAAGTTTGCTATAAACTCTGAGAGATTTATGTAAACTCATTGGTGTTGATGAGGAGAAAAGTAATAAATTAACAGTTTTGGTGCACGATGTGAAAGCTGCAAAAAATTTGCATTCTCTAAAAAGAATTGAAATTCTGACAACAGTTCTTGTCTTTTTCCCGGATAGGTACCCATTACACCATTTCTTTGGTGAAGACTATTCAGCAGTGGTGACATCTTCCAATCGACCACTCTTCAAATTATTTTCTCTGGACTCCCAGTTGACATCCTGCTGGAGGCTAGAGCTACTGAGACATCTGGAATTGTGCCTGCTTTGGTCAAGGTTTTTTCTTTCACCGAGGAAAAAAAAAAAAGATGAAGTTGGGCAAAGTGGAGTTTTGCCATTTCCTTCAGATACTAGCTCTTTTCCTGTGTCTTTCTGGAATGAATCAAGCAGAGCTCACAAGGTCCAGGTCAAAGCCCTATTTTCAATCAGGGAGGACAAGAACCAAACGCAGCTGGGTGTGGAATCAATTCTTTGTGCTGGAAGAATACATGGGTACAGACCCACTCTATGTAGGAAAGGTAGGGGATTTAATAAACTTTGGAGGGTGTAGATGCTTGCTTTTTGATGTGTTTATATGATGCAATCTAAAAACTGTAATTCTGTTAGCCCTGAACAGCAGCACATTGCATTATTTTAAGAATGCAAGGTTCCTGTTGCAATTTTCTTTGAGAGCTCTACATATTAGCACTGCTTGTGCCAATTTGTTGTAACAGAGTACAGTAATGAAAGTGTTTCGCCACTATTGATAGAAAGAGAATATTTATTGCTTATACTAGGTTTTAAAACAGAGGGACATAATGGTGTGTATTCTTTTTTGAACATAATGATGAGTATTCTTTTTTAAGAGTTAACAGCTAGTCCCAGAAAAAAAGAAATTCTGTGTTATGTCGTTTGCTCCCTAAGACTCAGCACTTCTGAAAGCAGGAGAGAAAGAATCAGGCATCTGTGGGTGTGATGAGTGAGAAGGAGGACATGTCTGCATTCCTGCTTTTCTTTGACATTGCCTGGCTGGCAGATTGGCACCTTGGGGGCCTTGCTGTCCTCTGTGCACAGCACAGCCTTGTGGCTTTACCTCGCCTGCGACGGGCATGGGTCCAGTACAGAGCCAGCCCTTTTACATCAGGGCATCCCAAATGGTTTGTTCTGAGTGCCTGTCGCTGCACATGGAGCGCACTGAGCACAGCTGTGGATCTGGGACTTAGCTCGTTTACTGCCTTGTGCTAGTGGTAGTACACTGCCTTCAGCAATTATGCAAAGGAAAAAAAAAGCCCACAAAACAAAACCCCCTCTTGTGTTTCTCTGTAACATTTATGTGTAATCATCTTATTGAAAGGAAAACCCATTTTCTCGGTAATATCAGAATCAATAAATAGAGTTTCTCATTAAAATACGGCAAATGCATAGAAAACAAGGGAGTGACAGCTTTTGGCACAACAGCATGCTTACAGGAAAAGAGGTGAAGTAATCTGAAATCCACAGCTTCAAATATATAAGTGCAGTGAATTTCAGCTTACTTAATTCTTCCTACTGAGACAAAACCTTGGTGTTTGTGTTAATACAGTTAAGCACTTAGAATTTAATCATGCCAACTGAATAATCAAGTTAAATAGGGAACTGCTTTCATGATTGCAGCTATGGTTGTGTTTAGGTGCTTTTCTGAATTGGGACTGGTACTTTGCATAATTGAACCTTTAAGAAAGGTGTGCTAGAATCAGAAATGTCATCTTGTATTACAGTAATTTGAAAGTTTTGGTAAAGTTTTACATTATGTAGCAGTATCCATTATGATGCCACACAGCTGCTGGTTGTCTATGCTGGGTTTGTCTTTTAGGCAAATTTGTCCCCGGGTTGGAGATTCTCTTGTGGCTGTGGAAATGGCCTATTTGGCATTCTTTCCCACTGATAAAAAAAGAAGTGTGGCTTGCAAATTTGAATTTCTCTCCTGGAAAAGAAGCATCTTGAAATACTCGAGTGAAGACTAGTTTTGATCTGTAGTAATTCTCATATTCAGTCGATTGCTATATTATGGCCAAAAATGCTGTGGTAGTGCTATAGTACATGATATTTGCATGCATGTGGTTATTTTTAGCTTCACAGTCTGCTCTTTCCCATCCTTTGCAAGAGTCCTAACATTCACAAGCAGATACCTTCCAAAACGCAACCTTTTTTTTTTCCTGAAACATTCTGTGCCCAGCCTGCCTTTGTATCAGCAGTACAAATTGTTGGCTCAGGAATTTGTACCAGCAATCCATTTTGTAGGAAAAGCAGATAAAAATTTTCACTTATATAAGAAAGCCCATCTTCCTGGAAACACAGTCCTTGCTGAGCATCTTGTAAGATAAGATGTGCCCAGTTCCTAACCTTCTCACTGTAGAGGCTTTTCACTGTATGGCTGCTGAGGTGCAATCATGACTGGAGCTGCATTCTCACACAGGGGAGCAAAAAGGTGAAGAAGTGAACTTCTTTCTGTGTCTTAACATATTATGTGTAGCACCAGTCTGAAGTGAGCAGCAGTCACCTTCCCACCCCTCTTCTCCTTTTAAAAACATTGTTGCTCTTGTTTGAAATCCCCTGCAGGCAGGTAGGGACAGAGAAGACCCAGATTTGGATACAGAGGTTGGACTTTTTGTTCCTTATTTTTTTAAATTTTATTCATTTATTTATTTATTTTTCCTTCTTGGTAAGGAAGCTTCTGCGAGCAAAAAGCTGGCATAACTCACTTTTCTCATCAAATGAAGTAGAAGCAGCAACCAGACTCTGCAGAGTGCTCTGCTTCTGGGGAGGCCAGTCCTGCACTGTCTTACTCTAAGATTGCTCTGCAGGGTGCCAATCTAACTACACATCCAGGAAGGAGGGACCTTCCTCCAGCTTTTAAGGGCTATGAGATAAAAAGGCTTCAGAAACACTCAAGCAAATGGATCTGTAATGGGGGAATACTGTCTCCCTGCCACTATTTAATTTTGCAAAGCCCTAGGCAATTCTGGTTGCAAGCAGCATTTGGGGTATGTTAGGGTTACATGGCAAATCATTCAAGAGTCATGAAATACCAATGTTAATCCCATGTTCAGCACTAGCTCTGTCCTCCTGGGTGTCTGAATACTAACACTTTAATTACATGATCATGCAGGGTAAAATCCTCTTCCTCGTAAATAATGTATTAGGATTCCTATTCATCTCAGTAAAACAAGTCCTTCTAATTTTTCAATGTTTTCATCTTTGTTTAAGAAGGCTTCACATCTATACCTGAAGAATACTACACCCTTCCTTCTGGATGTCCTTTTTTTTGTTTTCCTAAATGCATATTATTTTTTTTATTAAGGCAGTAGGGCCTGTTTCTCATGTGACTCTGGAGAAACCTCTGGAGGAATTCCATTAATTTTACTCTAATAGGAGTCAGAGGTGACAGAAGTTTGGTGCCTTTTTTATTCTCTTCTTTTAAAATTTAGGTCTTTCCTCTCTATGATGTGATTTTTAATCATCTTGGATGTAGTTCTGAGCACCTCTTGGGAGGTGCTTAACATATAATCAGATTGTGGACTGAACCATATACAATTCTTTTCTGTCGGTCAGCACAGTGTATGTTATGTTCACTCGAAGGGCTGAATCATTTAACTGTTTAATGCATTAAACTGTTTGGATAGGCACTGTTCTCTTCCAGACATGCCATGTAGGAGGTGAGGCAGTTAACTGTGCTGCTTATTGAGCTAGAAGAGTAGCTGGCTTCTGTTTTCTGGAAAATGTTTACTATTTTTTGGTAATATGTTTTTGTGAAATGTCTTACTCTGCATTTTCCTCTTAAATTATATTAATGGAATCTGTTTGGGCCAATAGAAAAAAATAATATGGTTTTAAATTATTTGAAACATAAACAGCTAAAATTAGGAAAACAAGTGTATGCTATTATGTTGAATATTTGAATAGCTGTATATGGTTTTGTAATTGAAATTTCCATAGGTGAACATTGGCAAAAAGGGGTGGAGTAAAAGTGGAACTTGAACATTTTGTTGATACTTTTTTGGTTTCATTACATAACTGTCAAAGATTCAGGGTTTGGGTGGTTTTTGGTGTGGCGAGTTGGGGTTTTTTAATTATTATTTCTTTTAATGTCCTCTGCTACATGGTTGTCGATCTCATAAAAGACAGTATAATACAAAATTTCTGCTAAAATTATTTCATTTTTCTTATTAAAAAGTTAGAAATCCAAAACAAACAAAAGAAGCCTCAAATAAACCTGAGGAAGTGAAACATGTCTTTGGGCTGCATGTGTAATGCTGATTGATAGATGGCTTCACTGTTTTCTTTTGGATCCAAACCAACTCTCCTTTTCTAATAGCTCTAAATTTAGGTATAGTTACAGGGAAATTCCAAGCTTTTTGCTGAGTTGAAATTTTCCCTTGCGTTCTCACTAACATATGAGGGACTGAAAATAAAAGACAGAGAATTTGGACTGAGAACAAACCCAAGAAATTAGTATGTAACTTTGAGAGACACACTGGTAATTCTCAAAAAAACAAAAAAAGTGCTTTGAACTTGTAAGATGCTTTGAGTATTGGTTTTTATTTATAATGTAGGAGAAAGTAAAGCTTAAGTCCTAACCTGCATTGTCTAGATTGTAAAATCAAAAAAAAAGGTTAAATGAATGAACTAAGAGCATATAGTTTCGTAGATCTCACAGTCATTGCCTTCCAACACAATTTTACCTGTCTTTTCTGACTGTTGTAAGGTCAATAAACCTGTTGGATTCAATTCTCTAACATGGACACTAGTGCATAAAACTTAATATTTGCATTATTATTTCCTGGGGTAGTACAGAAGGAGGGGGCATATAAAAAAAATGAAGTGAACTTAAGCTTTTCCTGTAAAATTAGGTCATTTAATAGAATTTGCAGGTTTTACAATTTTTAAGAGAACTCACAGGCATGGTGGGGAAACTGTTTTTAAAGCAGCCATATAACAAGTTTATGTTATTATTAGCATAGAGAGTGGGTAGTTTTTTTCCAGTCTCATTTTTAAGGGAAGGAGGCTGGATAGGGGAGGATACTGGGGTTTTGGGTTAATGCTTTGCTTTTCAAAGGCGTTGGTGAATATATCAATAAGTGACAGAATTACTCACATACTATATTTATCTGTGGTGTGACCTTGTCTCAGGCCATACAGATCCAGTCAGCAGCAGAGCTCTTTTCATAGAATCATAGCCTGACAATTTCAGATGTGGCTGATGAATTTTGACTGAGTTGGATAATAAGTGTCTTTGCTAAAATACTTTAAGGCAGTGAGTACTGTGGAAGTGCTGGCCACTCAATCAAACTCAGACTGAACTGTGGGAATATTACTGGCATTTTGGGAAATGGAGAGGATATGGGGTGGTATTACAAAGGCTGAACATAGGTAAAAAGGACTGTGCTGCCTCACTTGCACATAGTGAAGAAGGAGGTTAGTTAGGTGTAATTCCTTGGAGGGATCTGACCCTCCTGCTGCTTCTGGAGGTACTCACAGGGACCAGGGCTCTCTGCTGAGCTTCAGCCTGTGGTGTTCTCCTTCCAAGCATCCTGTGCAAGGTAAATGTTCATGTCTGCTGTGCAAGTAAGCTCTTGACTGAGAGTATCCATAGCTCTGCAGATTTTTGTTCATTTTCCACACCAAGTAATTTTGGAAAAAAATATTCAAACCAAACTCAGACCAACTATTTTTCATCTGTCTTTGTGACCTCTGTGTGAAAAACAGCCAGCATAATAACTCAGAAAGACACTTCCCCTTTGTTATGTTTTTTCCTCTCTTTTTATTTGTGTTATCTTTACTTTTGTCATAATCTTTGAAGCCCTTTTGTTTTATATAGTCCCAGAAGGCCATTTATGAAAAAGAAAAAGCAAATCTTCTGTATTTCTGATATTTATCGATCTCAGGAACTATTTTCTTTTCTGTGATATGAAAATGGATAACAGTTGACCTTTTAAGTGAAATGGGACATACCATTCCTACCACAAGTCAAGTATTTTCCTACCACAAGTGCTGCAAATGGAATTAATGAACAGACAAAACAGTTAATTCCTGCTTACTTGCTTTATGTATTGAATAGGTCTCGGGGAAGTGATGCTTCAGTTGTACTTCACTGGTATGATTTTACCATCTCAACTTGTTCTGTCCAGTCCCAGTATCACACACTTTTCTTCACAGGATAGTCACTGTGGGCTTTGTGTCCCAACTATCCATACTATAATATATGTGGATTACGCTGAATAACCGAGAGCTGACTGACAATCCAAATGTTCCCTCCTTAGCATAAAGGGCTAAAGCGTCTCTGGGGAGAATGGTGAGATTAAGACATGCAGGAGGAATCATCCAAAAGGATAACTTAAAATCTGTTGCCTTTTCCTGGTCCATTTCATCAGCCTGTGCAGCTACAGTGTAATTTCCTCTTTCCCTCTTTACTCCTCTTCTCTCATAGCTGAATGGATACTGGAGAAGGTTTTATGCCAGGGACTTCAAGTGATGACAATTTCACAAGCCCAAGCACTAAAAGACAATTTGTAAGTAATTTCATTATTAGAAGTGATAATAGAGTTGAGAGACTTATGGTTGGATACTGAACCAGCACATGCAGCTTTTTGATCTCTTTCTATAATATAGAACATTGATCTTTAACATGTGCCATTACAGAAGAGGAAGGTTAGTGAAGGTGATGACAACATCATTAAATTAGGCAGCCCTCATGGCAATCTTTCGTTCAATGGCACATCCATGCTATTTATGTAATCCTGTAATTCCAGTTCTGTATTTCAGCAGATTGAGAGGCTCTACCTGCAGTGCTCTGCTCTGGAATTTCTTTTTGGACATTATTTAAAACTAAATTTTGAGTCTCTGACAAAACAGAAAAGCAAGAGTAAGAGCTACTTTTGCAATTATATGTAGACAAGAGGCTTGGCTGGTTATCAGAAAATGCCTTATTTTCAGGAGAGCGTGAGATTAAAGCTCTGATGTCAGTCAAGCTGATACTGCTTTAGCTGACATTTTTAGTGATGTTCTGACATTCCTTCTCCTTTCCGTCTTCTGAGATTGTACTTGGCCCGTTAGTTCTTGTTATTGGCTGCCTTCCAACATCCAGTTTTATGTCTGTCCTCTTGTCCCACAGTTCTATCTTATTGACATTGGAAATACAGCGCTGTAAAACTATCAGGAACTATCAGGAACTTTGAGTATTTGCATTGTTCTAAGACTAAGGAAGTCCATTCATGAATTATTTTGCAAGCTAAAATGCAAGCAAACACAACCTCTGCTATGAGGCAGTGGTCTTATGAGGCAAGAACTAATAGCAGACTAAGAAGCAAGACAGAATTCAGAGAATTATAGTGTTAATCAACACTTGAAAATAGTTTGAGAACAGCAGATCACTAGTGTTGTTTTCTATGAAGACAGAATATTTCTTTTTCTGAAAATGAGACTCATGCAGTATTTTAAAGCATAATGAACATACTCTTTCCTGCCTTTACTTCCCATTGTTTATAGATGACAAGTTGGTTGAAACTTCTAAGTGCAGACCTCTTTAATATCTATGTTAATACAAGGCTACATCTCCTTTCAGTCCAGTAAAGATAAAGGATGTTTTCCAATTCCTTTCAAAATATAACACTGCCTATGCTTTATAGTTTTACATCTTGTAGCCTGCTGTCACACTAACTTTTTTATGTTGCATTTTTTTTTTATTTTACATCTACTGTTAGCCATAAGTGTCTGTCTGCAGACTCATCGGGCATTCATTTCATGTATTAAGTATTTTCCATGTGTCACTGTCTAAAAGTGCTGCCAGGATTATTGCTGCCTTGTCATAATTCTACTGCTGAATTTCTTCTTTGCTTCACATTGTTTTTTAAATATTATACTGCATTCCTTAATTTCCTTCCCCCCCCCTTTTTTTCCCCCAATAATCACTTAATAAAATAGCGCCTGTGTACATATGTCAATGTTTCAATGCTAACTTTTACCACTTAAAGGGAGGACCTAGGACAATATATTTTAAAGATCCTGAAAAAAATCAGGGAATGGTTCCTTTGGATGCAAGAAGCTGGCTTTTACATAAATACATTGGTGATAAGTACTGGAAAATCTCTTCAGTACAGTCTTTTTCTCTCAGCATTATGCATTTCCTTGGAAGAGATAGCCGAGCAAAGTACTAATGGTGGAACTGCTGAGAGAAGAAAGATGTTAATACACTGGTTTGCTCAGTTCTTTTAGAATAACTATGAGCTACTTTTTGCTACCAGCATCTTCTCTGTCACTTTTGCACTGGAAGAAACTCTTACTGTCATGTAAATTAGAGACAAGTAGCTCTTTGAAAAGGCAGTGGAGTGTGTGCTCTAGGAGAACTCTAATTCTGTCCCAACTGTCCAAACCATGGTCATGGTATGAATACCAGCCTATACCAAGAGCAGAAGTTTGAGGATGTCATAATACTTAATCTTTCACAACTTCAAGGTTAAAAAAAGGAGGATTACCCAGTTAGAAATTGGGAAAGGGTTTGTTTACTTGATATGAATAAATGCTGTGAACACCTGACTATACATTACTTGAGCTCAGTGTATAAACGGGAACCCTCTTAACCTTCCCAGACTAGTATAAACTTAGCCAATAAAGAAGCTCATATGCAACAGACACTGATCACTAAAATAAATAAATAAGTTCATAACATTGAAGAATATATTTGATTATTTATTGCAGATATTCTTGAAAAAAATACTACCAATCAATAGTTCTGTCAATGTAAAAGTATTTGTTGATGCTACAGCCCTGTGGTGTTGCAAAAATAATATTGTTATTTATGCAGGTGTAAGGCACATAATATGGTAGTAGCACACTACAAGTCATAAACATAGCAAAGAACAAGCCTTATTATTCCTTCCAGATAAATAGGAATACCAAGACAAATATAGCTCTTTTGCATACAGAAGTTCAGGTGCCATTACTCATGTAGCAGAAAACTCAAAATATGCCTTACTGACTTGGTCTCAAGCTGTCTTTTCCAGATTTCTCCCCTGGGAGAAGAAGATCATTCTAAATATCCAAGAAGAGTTTTTAATATGTTTTATTAACTAATGCTGTTCATAGAATGACTGAAGATTCAGCCCAGAGTCTTCAGATCACTTTTATTTACCCTAGGAGACCATTTGAGAATAGTAATATTGCAATACAAATATCTGGTCATTTCAAAATTGAATTTTTAAATGACATTTTATTCTGTAGGTTAGTGAAAGAGGAATACTGAGGATTGATTTGCAACATATATCAACATATTCCACATTTTGACAGTGAAGAAATAGTGCCTTCCTTTCATATAGTATTAATATACTTAAAGCACTAAAGGGATGCATTGTGGTGTTTCATGTGGGTGAAAAGGTGTATGCTAAAAACAACTAAGGATTGTCTGACATAATATCCTACCTACATCACAGAAAATTCTTAGGCCCTCTCTGAATAGAAAGACATTTAATGTCATTTTGTAGGTGATATTAGGAGATTTTGCTGCATGAATTCTACAAAACAATGCCAGAGTCATACTGTTTAATTTAGTTTTCCTTTTTCTGTAAATCATGAGAAATTACCTTAAGGATTACTGAGACATGCAATTCTGTTGCTGTGGAGTATGTGTGAGAAGAATTGAACCCAAAAAGTTATTTTCCATTTGCTTTCCAATGCTTCCAAAATATGGGAAATCTGGTAGCTGGATGATACATGTGAAGGGATGATAAGCTGTTTAAACACTTCATACTGAGGTACCAAATTGTAACTCTGCTGACTAGGCAATCAGACAATTCATTTTCCTTACAAGGTAGGCAGGTGCTGTATTAGGCAAAGTTTAGCTTGTTATCCTGTAACAATGAAAAGTTTTTAGACACAGCTGGGAAAAACAGATGGTCATTTCTTAAGTTTCCATAATCATGGTATAAACGTAATGCCATAAATTAGCAAAATACTTAACTTGTCTTTCTTGCACAATCTATACACATTATACAGGCAGAACACGCATTTGGAAAAGTGCTTGGCATATTTTTATGTTTCTTGTTTAACTGGCAGGGGTGTAATTCTCTGTAGTCTACACAGTAAAAACTGTTTAAATAATTCCACTTGCTCCTAGATGTTCACAATATTCATGCATACGTAGACTCTTATCCTTGCACCCATAGCACTTAGCTATTGGTTAGCCAGGCAATACTTTTAAAAGGTTTTCCTTTTGAATCAACACTGTAGTCTTGTGTTCATCCACACTGCTCTTTCATTCATCCCCTCCTTTTTCTGAATAACTTCTTGACAGTGAAAAGCTGTGAACAAAAGCACGCTATTGTAGCTTCATCTAAACAGGAAATAAGCCAAGTGAAACTGTTACTTCCTTTCTCATTGTAAGATTCAAATTGCACTATTCATGTTTGTTTCTTTCTTTGCAAGTTCATGTCCACTACCATGCTGAGAATCTTAAAGCCTTATTACTTTTCTGTTTTTTATCTTTATGCTGAATCAAGCATACTTCTGAGCGAGTAACAGTCCCAAAGTGAAGGAAATAATAGTTCTTTGAAGTGTTTCAATTTGCTTGACTGACAAACCAAGTGAAGCCATGTCAAACAAGGTTTTATGTAGCAAACATGCAGGAATTAGAATGGTAACAGTGATGAAGCATATACACAAATGGGTATATATGTCTAGGAAGCAATGGAGGGACCTCACATTGAACAATAATTCCTGCTTATACTGACACATTTAATTGAGATTCATCTTAAGATTCAAAGAAAATGTAAAAAATCTAGTCTATATTGGCTTTAGTTTTGGCAAATAGAGATAGAAAAAGTTAATGAGAAGAAAAAGTATGCTAAAAAAGTAAGTATGAGACAGGTAGGAACATAATAAAACATTTTGATATGTTTTTATCACTTTGGAGCCCGATGTAAAACTGAAAGCAACATACCAAAGCAATCAATGAGAAAATAAATTTAGATTAAGGTATATCAATCTAATCACAGAATGGGTCGGGTTTAGGAGGGAACACTGTGAGTTGTCTGGTCCAACCTCCCTGCTCAAGCAAGGTCATCCCAGAGTTTATAGCATAGGATTGTGTCCAACTCTTGAATGTTTTCAGTGAGGGATACTCAAAACTTCAGTAGGTAGCCCATTCCAGTNAACTTCAGTAGGTAGCTCATTCCAGTATGTAGTCACCTGCACAATAAAAACATACTTTCTCCTGTTCAGGTGGACATTTATGTGCATCAGTCTCTGCCTGTTGCCTCTTGTTCTA
>VWYI01000397.1:21682-39228 GCA_013399455.1 Anthoscopus minutus | reverse complement strand
TTCCTTTCCTTTCCTTTCCTTTCCATTAAAAAGCTCTGTTTCCATGCTGGGGGAGAAGGGGATCCATGCTGGGGGAGAAGGGGATCAGCAGCATAGTCTCTCTGTGTCTCTCTCTGTGAAGGCATGTTTGGGCCAGGGAGAGGTGACTGCTTGGCAGGATTGGTCTGTGGGGTTGCTTGAAGCACCAAGAGGTTCCTATTCTGGGGACAACTGCCAGGAAATACTGGCTGTTCTGGAGAAAACTCTCAGAGAGGAATCAGAGTGGGCAGGTTGAGTTAAAACCTTTTCAGGTTTAGGGTCTGTGTTGAACAATAGAACAGGCTGCTAATGAAAATCAGCCATTCCCTCCAGGTTAGGCTTTGCAAGCAGACATTCAGCTTGATTTGTTAGCAGCTCGTAGTGCCTAAGGGAGTGCAGAGGAGCTTGGTTCTCTGAAGGCAGGGAAGAGCAGGATTGAGTGCAGGACATTTATCATCTAGCTTAGATGTAGAGCCTCATGAGTGAAAAGTGAATAAATGCCAAGGGGTTAGTAAATTCTGGGGAGACAATCTCCAGGCTGTTCAGCTGCCTGAGGTGCATCAAATGAAGTTCTGATAGCTCTTGCTCCTCCTGAATACAAGAGTCCTTCTGGCTGTTGGGAGAACTGAGCCAGTTCCAGTGTCACCAGAGGAGTTCTGCCTTTCCCCCTCTTCTGGCCTCCTCGCTCATGTTTTTGTCCCTTGGCTTTGCACTGGCTGTGGCATTGGAAGCTTCTCTTGGTTTTGTCCCCCAGATTTGATATCTGAGTGTGTGGAACCAGCTGGAAGGAGCTTGGGAGTTAATACAAGGGCCAGCCCCAGGAAAAAGGGGCTGGGATGTACAGATCTGAACTGGGGAGGAGAGGTGGAATGAGGAGCAGGGCTGCCTGGATTTTCAGGCAGCCAATTGCTGGATCAGCTCAGCTGATTGTGTCCTCAGCCCATTTGCAGTAATTGCACCTCAGGTTCCTGGGGGTCATGCTGGGGAGGGAGCTGAGCTGGCACAGGGCTCCAGACATCCCTGGCACCGCCCAGCTCTGCCTTTTGTTAGGATGCTAAAAAAATCAGCTGAAGAAGAAAGTGGTGAAGCAAGACAAAGATGTAATCTGCTGCTGCTGGGAGACCCTGCCATCTCACCCAAAACCTGTAGCTTCACATGCTCTGTCAGAGACTTCAGGCTGCCCTAATTGAATCAAATATTCATGTTGTGGTTTTCCCAACTCCGACTGTGAGAGCAGCTGACATTGATCACCAAAAGCCTTTGACAGAAATAATTGCCTCTTGTTGAACTTTGCTTCTATTTCAACCTCCCCCTTGGCAGCATCTTCTCACATCTTCATAGATGTGCACATTTACTCCCATTATTTGGTTCCAGGAGCTGCTGAAGTTCAGGTGTTTCTCAAGAAGCCTGGGCAGGCACATGTTGAGTAAGGCACAGAGCACATCCCCACGGAGCCAGCACGCAGCATCCTTTGACAATTTTGATATGACATGCATTAACATGTCATGGCATCTTTTGCACAGCTGACAAGCGTGGCACTTTTTAGGAGCTAAAAAAGGCATTCATGAAATCCTGCATCATATTGCTGGCTCTCTGCTGTCTCATCAGTATTGTCCCCCCTTGTTATGCAGAATCAAACTGGGTGCCTGCAGAATTTGATAAACTCTAGCACTTCACACATCTGCAACAGGCTAACTTGATTACAGTAGTTAAATTCTTCTTGATATCAATGAACTCCATACACAGTAAGATTAATTATTGCTGTCACTTTGTCAGCTCTGTAATAAGAAAACATAGACACTGAATGACAGATGCAAATTTGTTGGGAAGAGTCAGTTCACCTCACCTGTTCCCCAGGGAAGGAGAAAACCTGCAAAAGATGAACTGACCTGGGAAGGGATGTGCAGGCTGGAGCTGGGATTGTCACCTGCATTTAGACATGCCATAGATGTGCTTGTTGATGTCTAAACCTGTCAGCCTACCAGAGCATCTCACATTTGCCCAGACAGCCTAATTTTATTTTCAAGTATGTGATGGTGAGGGTGGAAACTAGGTGCTGCCAAACGTTCGTCTTCAGGAGACTGTGCTATGTATTTGCCTCTCTTCATAGTGATCTTGTCTGGTCAGAGTGGGTGTAAAATGCCACCAGATCACAGCAGCAATGATTTCCACCTGCTCTGTGCTGCTATAAATAAGTACCCAGGAAAGCTGGACTGGAAAGCTGCCTGCTGCTGCAGAGGTGACAGACATAGATGTTATTTTTGCTTTGTTATTGTGCATTGCCATTCTCCTGCAGAGGCTATGCTGAGTTATAGATTAGTATTCAATACTCCACATTCACACTGGTATGAGGGACTTAGGTTCTCTTACTGAAAGGGTAATACTGGATGCTGGAGCATCCAAAAGCTGCTCCAACCAGTCCAGGGTGTGGAAGGCTCTGAATCAGGGAGTAGTGGCCACCTCTCTACTCTCCCAGCTTCATCCTTGGAAAAGGGAATGGAGCAGAGCTTGGAGCAGGGAAGAAAAGTGCTTGTTCTGAGGGTTGAATTTGGTAAAGTGAATATTCTGGGAGTACAGCTGGGAAAGGCGTAGGCTGGTATTTCTTGAGATGAAGTGTGGTTTTCTGAATGGATCTGGTCTTTCTAGCTTAGTGTCTCCTCCTTTGCTGGGTCTGCTGCACCTGCACAAATTTGGACCAGATGATCATGGTAGGTCCCTTCCAACTGAAATGTTCTATTCTGTTCCATATCAATGAAGCTCTAAGGATCCTGTTTTATCTTGAAGCAACAGGGTGCTGCAGTCTTCCCTGCCCAATGACAGCAGCAAGAGAAATGATGCATTGTGCATAATTCCTGTTTCATTTCCTTAATACACAGTGCATATATCACTATGGTGGCAGCTGGGCCATTAAGGACTACCCAAGAGCTGCCTCCAATATATCACTTACATGAAAGGATGATATTATGAGGACTTTAATGTCATATGATGATCCCCTGAAATTGTTTGTCAGACTCCTGTTTTGGATTAGTCTGAGGTTAAAGCCTGCTGCTGATGGCTATATCTGCCACACAATGTAATTCACACTGTCCTTCTCTTCAGAGTTTACTACCTGAAGTCAGGCATTTAGGGAAAGTGAATGATGATAAACTGCAGGAATATATTTAACCTTAACTGTTATTAAATGATAGCTCTTCTCACTGCTTCAGCTGTCAGTGATCAAATAGATACTTGCTAATGACTTCTGCTTTTAAATTTTGTGTTGAAATTACTGAAATTCATCAGAGGCAGTCATGCTAACATTTTTATAGCAGTAAAAAAGGACAGCTAGGGTTGGAGGAGGGGAATAGGCACTTGCAAATAATTTTTGCAGAACAACTCACTAAAACCCCCACATTCCTGCCCAAGAAGTGTGCTTTGGGCCGTGGCCCCAGAGCTCAAGGAGGGGGTTTTAGTGACTTGTGTCATTAGAATGAGCAGGAAGGACTGTCCTGTCACAAGATCAGTGCCAGCCAGGATAAACTGAGGTCAGCACAAGCAGTTTCTTAGGTTTACATGGGTTATTTTTTCTCTTCCTGTGCCTATGCAGCCTTTGAGCACTGACTCAGGGCACAGGGGCTGGGTCAGCAATGTCTCTCTGCTGCCTCCACTTTGGAGACAAATTGTTTTCTGTGGGGGACAGGCAAGACTTGAACTGGCAGCATTGCTTTGCTCGAGATACCAGGGCATTAGATATGCTGAGGGATAGGGGTTAAAGCTTTCTTGGTATTCCTCAAAATGCTTCGTTCTATTTTGGCACTGATCACTCTCTTGCAATCCAGTTGTCTACCAGCCCCAAAGCAAGTTGTCTTTCCCTGGAGCTGCTATAGGAGAGCAGGAGATGGCACTTCTGCTGGTAGCTGACAGTCCTGTGCAGTTGAGACTCTTACCACAGGGTTTTTGAAAGCTCACAGCCCTCAGACATTGCCTGAGTTTTGGCCTCACTCTTATTCATTCATAAACCAGGAGCTAACGAACACCATTTGCACGTTTTTTTCCCTGTGCTTTTATAGTTGGAAAGAAATGTCTTTCTGGTGGTGGTGTTTATTCAAAAAACAGCATAATATTTTTGATTCAAATAATTTGAATTACTCAAACCTAAAAGCTTGCCCTGTCCTTTGCTAAAATTGACAGCAGCTGATTTTGCAATGGGGCTGTCTATCAAATGTAAACCCAGTGGAGAGACCCCTTGCCTCATTTCTCCAAAGCTACAGAAGGCTCATTTTCACTTTTGATTCAGGCTGGACTTGAATAGGTGACCTATCTGAATGAGGACTTTTCCCGTTGCTTCAATTGCTCACTTTACAGTAATTTTGATCTTGCTTCCTTTGATGTGTTTCTACTGCTAACCTTCTTTTTAATGGCACATAATTCAGTGTTTTTTCTCAGATGCCTTGCCTTTACTGAGAAGCACCTTGATACAAATCAGCCATTGTTGTATTAGGGAGAGGTTCAAAGCTATGCTTGATACTGCAGGGCAAGCAAATGGCTCAAAACCAGAATCACTACAAAGTGTAGGTGTCCTTTTGTTTTTTTTCATCTTTTTTTCCCCCTCTCTGCTCAAAAAAATCACAGAAAATATATTCTCAGTAGTCAAGCGTGCAGGAGGGGGAGGAGGTATTTATCACAGCAGCTTGAGTGCTGGAAAGGGACCATTTCAAAAGGACAGAGGATAAAAAGCCATGAATCAATATTGCTCTGCGCCTTCTGCTGCTGTTTATTTGAATCCATTTGTTTTGCTGACATATTTCCCATGTGGCTGGAAATGCTATTTCCTTTGATAGCATCAGCAATTGATGTGTTGCTTTTGCTGTACAGCGAGGTGCATCACAGGCAAAGGGATGTCACTCTGGCTCTGACTCTGCTTTCAGAATAAAGGGCATGTTTCACCTTTATCTCCCAGCCCTGCAGCCCTGCGTGGCTGGCACTGGGTTCTTGCAGGGAATGAGCTGACAGACAGAGAACAAATTGCTGTTGACCAAGGGCACACCATTATTTTTGTTGCATGAGAGCTCTGGGATTCCGTGTGATACAAGTTCTCGTGGAGCGAAGGCCACTGAGGTCTGGTGGATCTGCTGCTGATACTGGGCACCCGGCAGTGGTGGGGAGATGAGCACTGGGGGAGAACTTCTCTGAGGTTTTAAACCTGGAATGGACACTTGCTACAGAAGCCAGGCTGCTTCACTGGGTGGTGATGTTTGTAGGAGTCCATTGCTTCCTTCACAGCCACATTTCCTGGTTACCTCCCTTCCTATTGAAACATATCCCTTAAACCTGATATAGCTTTCCATTTGCTGGTTGCAGTGGTGTAACAAATGGTGTATGTTTATTCAGAAGTTGTCTAAATCTATAAACTTAGAATGCAAAGAACTGTAGAAGATGAAATATTTCACTAGGAACAGATTCGGTCACACTTTGAATAACAGAGAATTAATTTTTCAATATCAGCTTTGGGCTAGTGATTTAACAAACCCACAGCTCCCATGAAAACATGCAGACAGGTTTTGTTAAGCTGAAAACTAGTTTGATATGTTGTGCAAAAGTAAGAGGAGAAAACTTCTATTTATCTGACTTCCTTTCAATGCATGTTCTGAGAAGATGACACTTCTGCTGAAAACTTCCCACTCAGGCAGTAGTAATTTTAATGAATGACATACCATTTAATGTCAAAAAGCATCTTGGTCCCTGTCATCATTACTGGTATATGGAAAAAACAATTATATTCTCTTTCAAATTCAGCAAGGGAAGAGCAGCTTTGCAATGAATCACAGAACTATTTATGTTTGCAGGGAGCACAGGGGAGAGTGGAGTGGCAATAGAAAACACTTTCTGTGTTCTGTCTGCTTTTAGAGACCTAGAAAAATGTGGGTTTTTTAGCCTCTCCATAGTTAGCAGAATATCCTTTTTTTTTTTGTTTTGTTTTATTCTCAAAGCCTGGCACCTGCAGGAGGTGATTTCTGAGCTCTTTGAGCATTGGATCAGTAAATGGGGAAGAGCACATCCTCTCTTTGTAAAAATGTACAGTCTCCTATAGTTTTTTCTATTGAGGAGCTGCTCAAAGGGGCATACCTTTCAAACATAATTCTTGCTATTTAGGAGGTGGTGCTGAACAAAGCTGAGGTTGGATACTGACCTCTTAAAGGGAATTCTTCCCTTTTCAACACAAAGCTGGTTGCAATCCAGCTCAGACCGGCTGCTGCTTCTGCTTTTTGAAAGATGAAGAAGCAGACACCAACATAAAGGGACTTGAACTGCCATGTGCTATTTGCCATTTACCTGAGTCTTACTGTGCACATTCATGCAGGAATTGTGAATCTCTGTTTTCAGAACAGTGAGGGTGTGGAAACAAATAAATAACCTGGCACGGTGAGGTTCAGCTTCAGGAGACTTCTCCTGTTGTCCAGATTGTTCTTTTTATCCTGTCCAACATCTGCTCAGTAAATTGTGCAGAGCAGAGATTTGCTGCCAGATTACTGTCTTCTCTGGTGCTTGGTACAGCAGAGCCCTGGGACTGGGCATGTGTTTCCAAAAGATTCCTACAACAGATGATAAATGGCCTGGGTGTTGTGGTGCCTTCTACCACTGTTGTTCCTGCTTTATCAGGCTAAATTCCATTAGGATTGTGGAAAACCAGAGACACTTTCTGGCAAGTTGCAGAGAAGGAAGAGCTTGTGCATAGCAGGCTGGGTACACTGAGATCTTGTAATCTGCTTTCCTAAAAGGAAGGATGTGCTGGATGGCAAACAGAAGCCGTGGCACATCCTTCTCCTCACTGCACAGAGCTGCCACCTGCCCAAACTGCCTTTGCTTTCAAGCTGTGCAGCCAAGTCTTACTTTTGGTAAAAGCAAAACATCAAGGGTAAGATGGAGAGGGAAAAGGGCTTGTCATGCCCGAGCCTTATCTTCCCAGAGCCAGCATGTGTAGAGGTTTCACACCCTGACCTGTGAACCAAGAGAAGTTCCAGGAGTTCCTTATCTGAGGGAAGTGTCCCAGACTGCTTGCAATGCAAGGTGTTTGGGCAAAGGTTATGGAAGCTTTCAGCATTTATTTAGGTGGAAATGTTGAATGTTTGAGTCCAAGGCAGCTTCTAGTTTTATCAATTTAAAAATCACCAGCCAACTTGGCATCCAACCCATAAGTTAGCAGCTTTAGTTCATTGCAGTGAGTTGAAGTTCTGCAAGCTTTTCAAGAGAGCTCACAAACACACTGAATTCTAAGCTCCAAGTCTTGTGGATGCAGCATCTCTTAGCTGTATCTGAAGCGTGTTCTCCTAAACCATATTTGACAGGTGAATGCAAGAGAGAAAATGTGGTTCCAGTGTGTATATTGAAGGCAGCTGCAGCAAACTGAGTTCAGTAGCTCAGAAGGGGGTAGCTGCTGCAAAGCTTGACATAGAAGATAAATTATGAGCTGCTATTTCTGGCCCTCTGGCAAAAAGAAAGGTGGGTGATGGAAGAGAAAACAATCACTTCAAATGATTTTGGAATTGTATGAGCTGGAGATGTGCTGCATTTCACTGATGAATGAGTTCAGAAGCTGACCTAATTCCCCTTATTATTGTCATATGGACTTTTCTTTCCCTCTTTCACATAGAGAAGAAACATTTGAAGAGAGCTTAAAGTAATTTCTGTGTGTGAAAGTAATACATATGACAGGCTATTTGCAACCTCTTTTATTTAAGTTAGTTATTTAAGATTTCTAAGTATTTCATTTGCTTTGTCTAATCCTGTTAGTTCCTCTACAGTGATTTAATTATTTAGGTTTTTGTGGGTTTTCTTTTCTATTTTTTATTCCTTCACATAGATGTTAACTTCTTCCATAAAGCAGCAGATAAATGCTCACCTATAATATGGTAATTTTCACTGTGCCTCATCAGAGAGTGCATGAAGGAAAAGTCTATGAAAGGTGGTTAGATTCAGCTGAGATTTTTTGCTGCAACAGTAGAGTAGCCCCTTCTCTGCTTTTATCAGCTATGCACTGCAGCAATGAGTTTTGCAGTGAAATTTCCACATGCCTTAAGCCACACTAATGAATACACATCAAGAGAAGTGATATTATTGTTCCCCCTCCCTTTTATTTACTGTAAATAAAGCTTATTTTGTTTCTATTTCCTCCTGCATTGTTTTCCATTCACTGTGTTGTTTTGTAGCACCTCCACGATGATTTTGATCCTGTGTGACATTTCCAGCTGATATTTATCAAATAAATTGCAGCAATGAATTAAGCTATTTAAAAGCTTAGTCCCTCTGTTCCAGATTTAAGCATATGTCAAACTGCTGGTGTTTGGAATTAGGAATGCTACACTGTCTCTGCTGCCACTATAATTCTGCCAGCAAAAGTTGTCCTGGTAAAGATTTATGGCTCAGAAATTGTTGTCTAACAGCAAAACAGAACAGTTTTGACCACATGAATATAAAAGAGTATTTTCTTTGAATTCTGCTTTCACTTCAAGAGAGACATCTATGGAGCTAAGTGGATAGGTCTCTGATTTAGGAATAAAAACTGTTGAATCAGTCTTGAAGCAGGGAAGGAGCAGCTTGCAAGAGGGTGTGGCAAGAGCAGAGAAACTGATTGACCTGAAGCATAATCTGTTAATGCTACTTATTACCATGAAAAAACTGAAAAAACAGGATGGGATTACATATTTTTTTGTAACAGCAGAAGATGGCATTTAAAAGGTGCTTTAGTCCCAGACTCCTTTAAAAGCCTCCTTCTTGTATTATTTCCTGATAAGTTCTACAAAGGGTTCATAGAAGTGTAGGTGTGAATTTCAAACATGGCACATATTAAAAAACCTCCTAGGTATGCTTTGGCCTTTTCTTATCACTTTTCTGCTGATATGCTGACAGGAACTCCATATTTATTTTTTTTTCATTCTGCCATGAAGTCAGAATTAATCTTCAATAATGCTCTTCTATGCTCTTGCTAGTTCATTGCTTCTTTTTATTATGTAGTGTTATATGTGTCATTTGCACCTAAATTCCTGTAGTCTGTGGCATACTTGGGACAAATCTACTATGAGAAATTGAAAAAAATAAATTGAAGCATAATTTTGATGGGAAAAGGCTGTGGATTGATTTACTCCCCTACTGTTGTACTACAGCAGCTGGTCAGGGGTCAAGAGCTCACTGTGGTGGGGCTCACTGCAGAAGAGAAAGGCAATGTCTGTCCTTCCCAGACCTCACTCTCACACAATTAATGAATGGATGTAGCCAGGGAGGGAGGCAGAAGGACACATGAGCCACTCTGAGTCAGAGGGTTGCAGCAAACCCACAGCCTAACACTTAAGGATGGTATTGACGTAATGTCACAGGAGAATTATAAGGATAATGAGGATAGTTTCACAGATACTTATAGCTGCCTGGGAAAAAGCACAAAGGTGCCTAAGTGAGTGTTTTAACAAGTAGAAGATAAGGGCTTTTATCCTGAATGGATTAGAGGACAGACTTGGTTTCCTGACACTTAATGAAAGACGAGAACTGGATCATAAAGAACCTTGAAAGTGAAGCTTCTTTTTGATGCAATGGAGAAGAGGGTCCAGAAACCCAAGAGAAGTCTGAGACAGTTTAGTAACATGGGTGGTTTGATGAGTAAGGGGAGAACATAACCACCTCTGTTGAGGGGAAGTGAAAAAAAACCAGGCCACTGTAACAGAGGAAAGAACCTGATTGGGACACCTGCACCTTTGGGGGACTAAGAGAGGGTGGAGGCCAAAATGTTACCTGCAGCAGCTTTCAAGAAGGCCCAGGCCAGGGCAGCACCCAGGTGGGGGTGATGGGGCTGTGCCTGAGGAAGAGGAGGGAAGGAGATAAGGTTGTGAGTCCAGAGGGAGAGTTAAAGATGTCTTTGAGGTTTTTGATATTGCTGAGGTTGTATTGCTGCCAGAAAGGAAGGGAGGAGAGAAAGTTAAGCCAGGGTCACAAACACAGCATGGGCGGGGGTGGAGAGGCTGAAGGGAAGAAATAACTGTAGAAGTAGGAAGAAAATTAGACAGTACTGAGCAAAGAAGCCAGACAAGACGAGATTGTGGGTGGTGAATGATGCCAGAACTCTGGGCAGACTGAAGAGGATGAGGCTGAAGCACTGATAGAGAAGTTTGATTAAGATAAGGCCACTTGCTGTGCTAGGAAGTGCAGTAATCATGAGGGCTAGAGGCTGGCATTTGTGTGCCTTTGATCCTTGAATAACAACACATAAAAATCCCTTGCATTTGTTATTTCTGTGTTTAACTTTGTCTCTAAAACCTCTTGCAGTTGTGTAATTCTTTTCACCCTACAGTATTTTACAGAGAGGACGTTAGTTTGGCCAGCAGATATTTTGGAGTGAACCAGAGCAGGTGTGAATTCTGGACAATGCAGAATGGAAAGTGGGAAGCAGTAGCAGGTTCCACAGAATACATGGGTAGACCTTCGTTTGACAGTATTAAATTGAAATCAGATAAAAAAAAACTCTTTAAAAAAAAGAGTTAAAAAATTAAAAATGCAAAATAATTCTCTCTAAAGCCTTCCCCACTGTGACAACTAACAGAGGAAAAAGTTTTAAGGGACCAGAATCTCCTCTCCTACAGCCCTGGGAATGAAACAGTCTGCTTTAAAACTGAAGGCACGATGAATTCATGCATTATCTTCCAGCAGGAGGAACTATGGGTGCTATTTTTCCAATTCCTGAGAAAATACTAATAACAAGGAGGTCGATATCCAGTATCTGATAAAAAACAGAGACTGGGCATCCACTCTTTTGTTGCTGCATGATGGCAGGTTATGCCAGCCCAGATAAGTGCTGTGCAAATTATTTTCCAGAATGCCTTAGATGTGAAAGCCAGTGAAGGATGTGATGGAGAAAGCTTTCCTCCTATCTGATTAAACAGTCCCAGAAAGGCCTGTTTTGGAAATAGCAAGAGAACTGCTGTTTGACACCTAAAAATGGTGCAAGACAGTAATCAGCAGCATGGTTCTGCATGGTAGGACAGCAAAACGTTGCTTTGTGAGGAAGGTGCTACTTGTTCTCTTCTCCTTTATGTATGGTTTTCATTTGTGCAGAGATTCTTTCTCCCCACCCCAGGCTGCCTTCTCACATTTTCCCCTGAGAAATTCCATTGTGGCTATCACAACTGTATTCTAAACCTTCCAGTAATCTGCTGCTCACTACTACTGAGGATGTATCACACCCACAGAGGCATTATTCAAGCAAATCCCTACTTACATTATTACTATTTCTCAGTTTTCCTGCATTACTGCTCAGAAAACGTCTGCTCCTCTGTGTTCAACCCTGCAGATGACTGGCTCCACCTCTAGGCCAATTACAGCTGGCTCTGCAGGGTGAAAGCTGTTTATGCTCAGGTTTTTGTTTTCATTTAGGGGAAATCAGACCAGAATGTTTTGTTACATAGATGGCTCTCAGTTACAGGCACATTTCTATTGTTACACTTACCTGCTTAAAGTCTAGGAGGAAGGAAAGTTTTCATTCTATTCAATCTTATCACGAAAAACTCCCAAATATTTCCTAAATTTCATACATAAATATGTTGATAACGTCCCTTTAAATGAAGGTTTCTTACTACTAAGAGACTCCTACTGGCATCAGGTAATATCAAAATACTTTTCACACAGTGGGTGTTTTTTTATTCAAATGACAAAAGTTCTCCTGCTTTTATACCCAACATATCTTTATATTTGCATTCTCAGCTAAAAAATTGGAAAGGGAAACATGGGTTTAAAATTAAAGCTCAAAAGCTGTGGGAGCTTCTCTGACAATGTCACTTAATGCACAATCTAATGTACCATATTTTACTGGAACTAAAGTTTTCATGGACTCTCACATACATTAATACATTCTGAGAAAGAAATTAAATATTTAATGACAAAACAAACAAAATCTGCTCTGGGAAATCTATAGTTTGCTTTTTGCTTTTAGTCAAGAAGCACTTATTTGATTAATGGGTCGCTTTTAGAGATCTTACAAGAGATTGCACACCCAAGTGGAGGCAGAGGCTCAGCAGAAGATTATTGGGAGATAATGGAGCAAGTCAGATGAGAAAACATGATGAAACAGCAGAAAATTTACATGCTGCTTTGCTTCTTCCTTTTGCATTAATAAAACTGAAGCTTTTGTGTTTATTTCCAAATGCTGCCTGTTGCTGGATGTATCCACATGCTGGACAGCCTTCACATTCCTGTGGCCTCAGCTGTGGGCAGCTAATTCCAGGCTGGGAAATAGCACTGGTGAAACATCCTGGGCAGCTCCAGGTGCCTGGCTCTGTGAGGGACTGAGCATATTTTCAGAGAGTCCTTCCTGTTGCACTGGCCCAGTGTCATCCAGATAAATGAGACTGGCTGACCAAAGGCCCAAAAAACAGCCAGAATGAGGTTACTAATGAATAGCAGGCAATATCTTTTATTATTTAACATGAATCCCCTTTAATATTGGTTTATGGGACAGAAAAGTCTGGTCATGCCTGTAGTTAGAAGGATTAACCTGTATCACATGCTACAAATGTGCTTGTAGTGCAATTACCCTGAAACAATTGTGCTTTGTCTTGGTGCAAGAGCAAAATATATGTCTTGTTTTACAGGGTATACATGCCTCCCTCCCTGCAGCCCTCAGGGCTGGGCTCAGGACACTGCTTTATGTGCCTGACTGATGCGACAGAGCATCCAGAGTGTGCTCAGGCTGGCTCTGGCTGAGGGAACACGGCTGGGCAGGGCTGTCTTGTCTCCTGTTCCCATGGGCCAAACACTGAGCTATTCTCCTATGCAGGAACTCTGTGACAGAGACCTTGAGATAATCCTGTTAAATAATTTATGAGGGAGGAACATGTCAGGACTCAGCAGAGAAAGGTGACAGGACAGCATAGGGCAGGTATGGAGCGAACCTTAAACTCTGAGCTTAAGCAGAGCTTGCAGACAAAAGGGCATTGGTTTTATGGGAATCTAGGTGAGATTGGTCCTTTTAATTATGGCAAATTTGTGTACTCAGGGCCCTCACACCAGGCACAGATTGTTCAGGGCATGGGACCACTAGAGGGGGAAACTGGAAAAATTTCAGTGCATATACTCCTGTATTCATTGTGCTCTTAATATCTTGCTGGTGAGAGCAGACACAGAGAGGGGAGCTGGTTTGAAAATATTTTTCAGTTTTAAACATTTTCACACAGTTCTGGGTCCTGTCCTCTTTGTACGGCTGAGAAGTAGGAAATCAGCCTTGCTGAGGGACAGAAGCAGGGACACACTTGAGCCTTATGTAAAACTACCTCATGTAGCCTAAGGGCAAATTATCAAGCTGAGTTTTTCCATATGCACCCAGGGGTACCAGGAGCAAACCATGGAGTGACTCTTTAGTTCATTTCAGGAGAATATGATCTGATTTGGCTCTGTATTTTTGTTCTGTGCTGCAAAGCAGCCATGTGGGACAGTACAGAGAGAGGACAGACATCCCTGGAGTACCCTTGTTTGGCTTTGATCAGAGCTCACAACTACCCTGCCATTCCCTGGCTGTTCCCTGGCTGTTCCCTGGCTGTGTGCTTCTCTTCTCCACCAAAGGCACTCTGCTGGCATCTGGCAAGAGCAGTCTCCTGCTGTCTTGGTGGGGATTAGCTGGAATTTCCTTTGTTCACAAGAGCTTCTGCCTGTGGAAAATGGCAAGGATTATTTCTCTTCAGGCAGGTGACTTCTGTTTGTGCTCTGGCACCTTCCATTGAGCTCAGAAACTGAGAGTATTGTTAAAACGTGCTAACAGCCTTTATTTCCCAAGGATTTATCACACAAACTGTATTTTTCTGATATTTTTCCTCCTTAGGCAAAGACCAACGGAGACATGATATAAAAAGAGAGACTGTATACAGTCAGTGTTCACAAATTATACGTAGTCAAGAAACACTAAAGATGGACTCTCCATCCCATAACTGGCACATTTTCAAAAAAACTTTACACTGATCAGCTTGCCCAAAATGGGAGCTGCTATTGAAAGAAGTATGCCACAAATTGCCAGTCTGCAATGGGACTATCAGTTCCCTGTGCCTGAGCAAATCATCATTTGTCAAAATATGTCTCAAAAATAACGAGCACCTAAACCTCCTGTTAGGTTTATCTGCTCTCTACCAGCACTCAGCAAGGGGCTGTCTTGTCAAGCATTCAAAGAACTGTGGTGCACACTCCTCCTGACACACTGCTATTTAAGGCTCTGCCTAGCATTAATTTTTCTTTCTTGTTGGAATTATTTTCTCTTTTCTGTTTGTTTTTTTTTTTACAATCAGAGCTATAAATCTGAAAAGCATTTTACATGCTGTGTTAGGGCTTTATAGAAACCCCATTGAAATCAATGAAAGCTTTCCTGCTGACTGCAGTGGAATTGGTGCTTGGGAAATCAGGAAGAAGTGTCTCTTAAAATAAGAATTGCATCCATGTCACAATGTTTATTACCAATAGCAGGAAATAAACCAAAATATGCATGGCTTTTCCCAACATGCCTCATATATCATTTAACTGCTACCTATATACACCCAGCTGGGGACACAGTGCAGAAACAGCTCTTCTGGGCTACCTAATAATTCTGCTTTATAAACACAACTTGATGAGAAAAACAAAATTCCCTTATCTGATTGGTACAAATCTTCATATAAAATTGAAATTACACAAGAGGAAATATCCAGCAAGTGTCACAGTCTGCTTCTGAGAACCTGGAAGGAAAAGCTTCCTTGAAGTCTCATTTCCGTGGAGTTCTGTGTAGAAAATATTTCTTTAATGCCTCACACTTTCCATGGATGAGCGCTGTTAGAAAATCTTGATCTTCCCTTTTAATTTGTAGCCAAGCTTGTGGTTGTGACCTGGTTATCAAAAGCTGAGAGCCAAAAAAAAAAAAAAAAGAGAGAGAAAATATGATGAAGATGTAACAAATGCTTGTGATACTTGTCTGGGTAATTACATACAGATCTGGGAAACTGAAATGAAAGTGTGACATCTGCATGTTACTTTGTCATCGAAATTGCTGCAGTCTACTGTCGAGCTGGTTACAGTAGAGACAAGCCTCAAGTCTCCAGGGATGTTACAGAGACGCGAGGATCCTCAGGTCTTGTCAGAATCGCATTTTTACGTGGTATTTTCAGCCAACAGAGAAAATAATTATAGTTGTGGTATTTCAAAATGTAACTTTGCCAAGAAGGTATTTAAAGCCCGAGTAGAAATTTCACATGCTGACGAGGAAAGAAAAAAACTGTGCAGAGAAGTGTCCGTGCAAAAACAAGGGCTGCTGCAGTGATGAACCATTTGATAGTGCCTTTATCAGCGTGCAGGCGTATTTTGAATAGTGTGAGCCATGGATGACTGTTGCAGCTTGTAATTTGCCTTATGGGAGGCAAGAAAGGGCTCCTTGTTTGATTGGTAAGATGAGCTGCCTCGTTGCACAAGGCAATGGAGGAGAAATGCTTGGCGAGGTATTTCCTAAGCTTTCTTGGATTGCTGCCACAAGGAAGCGCAGTGAGTGTAGTCACAGTGAATGGAACGTTGTGAGAAGGAATTGGAAGGGCAATGTACCTTTAAAGATTGAGGCAAAAACCCCAAACGACCAAACCAAACCAAAGCCCCAGCTGTTCAGTAAATTACAGAGATGGCAGCAGAAATAGGTGTGGGCAGTAAGAAAGTATGAAAGAGAAAAGAGGACATTTTGGAACTGAAAATGAAAAGCAGAAATTCTAGAGCTGAAAAATGCTGGGCTCATCTTACCTTTCAACTGCTCTTAGATGTTGACATAAGCACTTTTGAAATTAGTAAAACAAAGATAAAACTCTGTTGATAAGAGTAAGTTTCTGATTCCTCCTCAGGTCATGGTGTTAAATATTGGCAAACAATCTGAGACCCACTCCTGAGATCAGCAAGAGCAGATGAGTGGGAGGCTTCAGTGGAGTTGCTCTGAGGGTTGAGAACACAAACCTGCCTTCCTTGAAGCAGTGAAGATATGCAAACTCCATTTACTTTTCTTTCTGGTTATCAGAGAATCACTTACCTAAGCTGAAAATGGTTTGCTGCTTTAGCTTTCCAAGTTTAACATCCTTTATAAATGACTCCACTGATACTTGCATTACATTGCACATCCAAGTCACTAAACACAAATTGTAGCAGAATGAACAAAAATGTCCTGTCTGTTCTCTTTCCAGGTGTAGTAAAGATGTAGATAGAAACAAATCTATAAATCTAGAAAAAGGTGTAGATAGAACAGCCAAAGCAGGCCTGTGAATTTGCTGAACCTGTTATCTGAGATCTGTGCATGATGTGCCAAATCAGCTTTTGGACTCTGAGATCAAATTGTGACTTGTTGGTGTTCACCAAGACAGAATATGGAGAGAAATGTCCGTTGGTATGAGCATTGATGTTCAAGGTGTGATTTTACATCTAAGGAAAACACTCTCAGCTCAAAAATGTGCAAAGTCCCCCCATGCAATAGGGGCAGACTGTTTTCATCACTTGCCTTTACCAAAGCTACTTGAGGTGGTTTTACAATCTCACACTGTGAAATCAGTGGCACCTTCTGCTTTTATTAAACAGAACAATTTTTTTTCATGGCAAGATAAACTGGTGGTTGCACTCGGAAAAAAGATGACATGCTTTATTCACTTTTATGAGACATTTTGGAAAGAAGGCAAGGCACCTTTGATTTTATCTACATTTTTCACTTTTTTTGTTTTGTTTGCCAAGCAAGATCAAAACCCCACACAGTGTAAATCTATTTTCAGTAAAAACCCACTACTCATTTCCATTCTTCCATCACAGAACCTAGGTGAAAATGAAAATAAAACTTAAAGTAAATGTACTTGAAGGCAGCCAGGCAATATTAGCACAGAATCATGGAACATGAAGGGGTTGGAAGGGACCTTCAGGACCATCTAGTTCCAACCCTGCTGCCAAGGACAGGGACATTTTCCACTAGACCAGGCTGCTCAAGGCTCATCCAAAGTGTCCCTGAACACTGTTAGGGATAGAGAATCCATTATTTCCATGGGCAAACTGCTCCAGCTTCTTACCACACTCTCAGTAAAGAATTTCTTCCTAACACTTGACCTAAATTTCCCCTCTTTCAATTTTTATCCATTGCTCTTCATCCTATAACTACAGTTCTTGGCTAGGAACACATTAAAGAATACTTTTACATTGTTTATTACTGTGTGTTATTGTTATTAATGTACTGTTACATGGTTTATTGCAAGACAAGCGGCCTTATACATTATTTGTACAGGTAGTTCCCCCTATTAACAGGAGAATGGAAGGGAGCAGTTTTGTGCAGGCGCTTCACAGGGCCCGGAACAGGTTGGGCTGGAAGGGACCTTAAGGATGTTTTATTTCCAAGTCCCCCATGGGCAGGGACGCCTTGCAGGGTGCCGGGCTGGTACCGAAGAGCGGGGAGAGGATGTGACAAGTGACATCCCGATCCATGCTGGCTCCGCGTTCCCGAGAGCTTCCCGGCCGCCGCGCTGCCGCCAGGGGGCGCTGTCGGCGCGGGGCCC
>VWYI01000397.1:0-21360 GCA_013399455.1 Anthoscopus minutus | reverse complement strand
ACGGCGCGGGGCTGCGGGGCTGCGAGCCGGGGGCTGCTGCCGGCAGGGCGGGGGCGGCCGGGGCCATCGCCGCCATCAACATCAGCGCCTCGACCTCCAAGTTCCGTGAGTGACCCGGGCCTGGGCACGGGGGGCCTCGCCTGCTGCGCTGAACCCGCTGCCACCGCTCCCTTCTGGGGCCGGGCTCGGCTCTTTCCTACCCCGACGTGGGTCTCGCCTCTAGAGGCTTCTCGAAGCGATGTCATGCGGGTTAAGGCGTCTTGGAAGGCGAAAATAACATTTCCTCGCACAGCGCCCCAACTTTTGCTCTGCTGTCAGAGTCGATGTGGCTGTAGACCTGGGAGAGTGAGGAGCGTGGGCAGGGCTCTCGGCTGCTGCTTTTTCTGAAGCCTTTTAGCTCAGGTTGTACTTTCCTGTTGACTTTGTCTCTCAGCCTGAAAAGCCTAGAGAGGAATTGGAGAAAGTCCCTTTTTTGGGACTGCTGGTGGCAGCTGTGGGCAGAGCCCCTGGAAGGGGCGTGCTGTCCTGCAAGGGACGAGTATCTGCAAAGGTCTGATGAGAACGACGGAGGATTAATTTACCCAAGTTAGCCCCAAAAATAGAATCATAACATCACGGAATGGTTTGGGTTGGAAGGGGCCTTAAAGACCGTATTGTTCCTAGCCCCCTGCTTCAGCAGGGACACCTTCCTCTGGACCAGGTTGTTCAGAGCTCTGTCCATCCTGACATCCATCCATCCATCCATCCCATTTGGGGATTCCAAAATGCTTTTGCATGTAGCTTCTAACAAACATGGCGTTTTTCTCTATCTTTTTTTCTGAGCTAGGATTGAGGGAAGGAAAGATTTTTTGCTGTACATTTCAGTTCCACTTTTTTTTCTGAAAGTCACCATTCTGGGCAAAATAGGCCTTTTTTTCTCATGTACTGACAGAAAACTTGGATTTGCATAGTTGAAAGCATTCCTGGGAGTGCAACTGTGTGATTGCCATGGTAAAATTTTGATGGGAAATGCACTTTGTGTGTACTCCCTGCTTTCCGTAGTACTGTCTCACCTGTCCATATCCAGAGGTGATCAAAAGCTCAAAGTTCAGGCTTCTGGATTTCTGCTTCTCAGGTAAGCCTGGGTTTTGTGGCACATGGCCAAAGCTGGCTGCTTTGAAGTTAAGGCTCCCATGATCTGTGAGCTCCCTGGCACTTTGCCTGCCTTGGTTGTCAAGGCTCCAGGTACCTTGGGGTGGCTTCTAAACCCTCCAGACAGTTGAAATGAGATGTCATTCGACCTTGCTAAACTAGGCTCTTGAAGTCCTAGTCCAGACATTCAGAATCTTAGTTTTTCCTTCTGTTTCAAAATGAAAATGGTTTTCAAGCTGGATCTCCAGCAAGTGGGAAGGTGACTTTCCAGCTAATCCACAGTTTATGTCTGAGGGGGAGAAGCAGCAGCAGCGGAGCATGATTTTGCTTAGGGTGTGGTTTTGGAGTTCTTGTTTTGACTTCTCCAGCACTGGTATCCCAACATAATATCTTACTGATTTTTTTTAAAATTATTATTTTCCTGCAAAAAAAGAAATTCATTAGAGCTTTTCCACACCTTTGTGTTGTGGATAGTTGTCATGGTACATGTAAGTGAACAGAACAAGTCCAAAGTAGAATTGACTGAGAACCTGAAGGAGCTGAATTGTGGTCCTGCCTGTTCTTATCCTGGCTCTGACAGAGAATCTCTTGATCACCTTTGTTTAATTTTCACACACAGAAAAAGGGAGAAAGGTCACTTTGGATATAAATGTTCCCTAAGAGGGAATCAGCATGTTCTGGATCTCTCCTGCCTGCTCTGTCCCAGTCACAGCTGAACATGTGTAGAGAAGTTTGCCAGTCCTAAATTTAATAGGAAAGTTGTCTGTTCTTTGCTGCATAAGGCAGTTCTGCAGTTGAATTTGCCTTGCTTCATGATGCAGAGGCTGTTCTGGACAGAGTATTCTTCCTATCTTTCCAAGAGACTAAATCCAGTTTTCCATCCTTAAGATTTTAGTAAGACTGGGAGCTAAAAGTAGAATAATACATATTTACAGTTCATTTAATATTTTTTTTAATAGATTTTCTTCTACTTAAAGCAACTTAAGTAAAACTTCTCTGTTGTAGTAAACTTAAAACTAAATATTTATGGTTGATCACCTTCAGTCACAGCTGTGGTTTTATAAAGCAGTAGTGTTGTGAGAAGTATTTTTTAAAGTTCATGAGGGAGCAAAGAAGACAAAGAACTTTTAGTACTATAAGAAAAACTCTTCCATAATAGTAATTGCAGCATAACTTGATTGTGATGAGCAGTGAAGTGTTTCCATTTTTTTTCTTTTATCCTTTTCAAGAAAGGGTGGTTATTAATGTTATTGATGCCAGTGCCATTTGGGACAGGCACATGTGGCAGTGTGCATTGGCATATCCATTAAATCTTCTGCCTTCCCTGTTGCATAACGTGGTTCAGTGCAGTGTGTGTGCATTGCTGCGTGGGCAAATGGCCTGGTGAAGAAAAAGTTACTTTTACTAACCAGCCTTAATGCAGGCTGAGAAACAGGTTATAAAAATAGAATAGAATTGGAAGCAACCACAGGGCAAACTCATAAACTTGCTAATGTATGGTGGGATGTGTCAGGCAGGGGGGCAGAGCAAAATCTATTGTGAAAACATGCACATGGAGGCTGAGAAAAAGGAAGGCACAGGACCACAGTCTGTAGATGACTCTTGGACGGCTGCCTGAAGAGTTTAAAACTTTAGCAAAATATTGAGGATTGTAGGGTGCACTGCTAATTGAGCAGTAAAGTTTTGTGTATCTCACTTGGTGAGATGAAATACAGCTTCTGAAAGATGCTTAGTTGTTTTCTTTCATTTTTATTGCCAGAATAAATGACAGATAATAGTCAGACTGACGTCTGCATACTTGGCAGTAGGTTGGAGCAACCATCCTGCTCTGTCTCTTCCTTTTTAGCTACAGATTTGAAAAAGTGAGTGTGTGTAAGGTTTTATTACCAGTTCCATGGGGGGTGTATACCTACTTTTGCTGGGTTGGTTGTTTTTTTGTTTGTTTGTTTGTTTGTTTTTTTTTCCCAAATCTTAGTGTGTTTTGTCATTCTTTGGAGTTGATATCAAAGAATTTGGTGGCTTGAAGCAGACTGTGTTTCCATTATGACTATAATACTGATATATCTAGGTTATGATAGCTCATGCATGTTGTTTTTTACTGAAATAGTTTCACTGCTGCATTCACTCAAAGTTTTCCTTTTGAACCTCTTTTGTATGGAAAAGCAGCAGTTGTTGCTTAGGATTTTCTTGTGAAGTCTTTAATTTCTGGAAAATGCTGAACTCTCTGGAAAATACTGACTTTTTTGATTCTATCAGACTGATTTCTCTCTCAGTCCCACCTCCCCAGCCTTGCTGGAGTTGGATAAAATCCTGCATTCTAGAATGCTTTTTTACAAAATATCAGTGTCACTTCCCCGAAACCAACTAAATTGCAGTTTGGGAGTGGAAGCTTTTGGGCAAATCCTTTTAAATCTTGAACACCTAATGTAAGGATAAGCATTTAAGCATGACATCCTAAAAAGAGAGAGAAATAAAAAATTAAAGGGAATTTTTCTTTCCTTTGTAAGGATCTGTGTGATTCCATCCTTGCTGGTCTTGACCTTGTTCTTGCAGGGTTGGAGGGTCTTTAGGCCACCTCTCACTTCTGTGTGTGTAAGCACTGCCAGGAAAAAAAGAATGTTACTAACTTGTGATAGTTATTGAAAATTTAAAGTGCTTTGTTTTCTGGATTAGAAGAATAAAAATGGTGATTGTTCAGTTTGTAATCATGGACTTTTAGCAATGTAAATATTGTGGTTGGCTTAGTTTCAGAAATGAAGTGTGGAAATCAAATTACGTAGTACTTGTGAGAGACTTTTGAATGAGAATGAAGCTTTTCTAGAATGTTTCTGTGAATTTATCAGTAAATTTTCTATGTGAGTCTCATGGGGCTTTTTGTAAAAGCATTTTGTCCTTTACCTGGTCACCATGTCTAATGACAGACCTGCCTATCTGCTGCTGCTGCTTTCTTTTTCAATATTGTAAAAAAAAAAAAATTAATATCTCAACAGCACGGTAAAATTGTTTTGCAATGTTCCCAATTCATACTTGACTATTTTATTTCAAGTTAATAGAGCTCATTTAATATGTTACACCAGATGTGGGTGTGATTATACATTGAAATCTTAAAGCAAAACTTGGTCTAATGTTCATGCTGACTTCAGCTTAATGTTTTCTGTGGAAAACATTTCTGTGGAGGCCCATCTTTCTTGGGGTAACAAAGTAAAAAACAAAAGCTCAGCTTTTGCTGCGGAGTGTAAGCAAGAATATAGATGTGCTGTGTGGAGCTGCTCCTGAGAATCTGCCTGGAGTGTGGGCTCTGTAAGGGATGAGAACTCGAACAAGGCATTGCAAGGGAAGGAATAAGGGCTGACTTTACTGCCAGGGAGGTGTCTGCTGTTGCTGACTGCATGGGTGCTTTTACATGGGGGAGCTGACTTGTTGGACTTGTTACCTGAAATCCTGGTGCTTGTGTAGCCAGCCCTGTGACCTTCACTCTCTTGTTAGCAAACAGTGATATCCTTTCAGACTGCAGGCTGGGCCCTTGGGGCAGTGTCCTGCAGAGCTTGGTTGTGGGGACCTGGGCACTGCTCAGACACTCTCAGGTTAGCTGGATCTGATTCTGTAACAGCTGTGAAGCAAGAGAGCACCACCAATGGCTGCAGCTGGACAAAGAGGAGCCAGGAGTGCTGCACTAGCATCCTTCTCTAAGCAGTTTCTGGCTGAAATACCCTAACACAACACACAAAGAAATCTGTAATACTTGCTTGTACAGAGAGAGTTCCAAGATTTCCTTGTCTCACACCTCTCTGTTCCATGTTCTCTTTATAATATTTTTTTTCCTCATGATACTCATAACTGTTTTGCCAATTTCCTTAGAATTGTTCCTTATAATGCTGCCAGAAGTGACTCACTCACCCAGCTCCTTTCAACCCTTTGTGAAAATACCTTTCAAAAAGATTGCTGCTCGAAACCATCAATGAATCGACATATAAATGTGTATTTAAAATTCATCCCTAACCAAAATATTTCTTTCCAGTGTTGTGTCTAAACTGGTCTGTGTGGGATGAGAAGTATCTTTGTTCCATTTAGGCCAGACCCGCATGTGGAGTTAATTTGAAGAACTTATTCTAGATTTCCTAGTCTGGATAATTTTGATCCTATTTTGTTTTGATAGATTTAGGTTGATTTCATTGCTTGAATTCAAATTATAGATTTGATTGAGGTGCTGTTGGTTGCTGAGGCCTTTTTTTGAGTGGGTGCTGTGAAGCTGTGGTGGTGTTACAAGGCAATGAGGTAGTGCTGTGCTACGGCCCTGAAGGGAGGGTGTGAACCTATTGGGACTGAGCCATGAGTGGTTGGTTCAGAAATCCTCCCTGAAAAGAGAGAGATCCAAACCCTTCTGAGGCTGTGAAGGTGCCCTGAGTCACTGGTGCAAGAGGGTGCAGTTGGGAAACTCAGGAGGAAGATCAGGGAGTAGTGGGGAGCTAATTTAAACACCTCCTATTCTTCCCTGTGGTGATCTTTATCTGGAAAAGGAGTGTAATTGTCCCTGCTAGAGGGAAACTGTAATACAGATTCAAAAAAGTTGCCTGGAAGCCTAACTGCAGTTGAAGGCAGAGGGAATTGCATCATCTTTTAGACCAAGGAAGCTGCTGGTCCCACCTGAGACTTGTGGAATTAATACATCTGCTTGGAAGGAATATTAAAAACCTACCAGTCTTGGCCAGAGCTTGTTCTTCTGAATGTGAAGGTGCCACGTAAATAATTGATTCTGAACTGCCACAAAATTACATTATTTATTAGTCTGAACTAAAATTTAAAAAAATTTTTGTTATTATATTTTCATGTTAGAACTCCCAGGAGTTTGCTTTTCTGTGTTACTTAGGCCCCAAAGAAATACTGAAGCGCTGCTTTGGCAGGTTTTCTGATTTTATTTTTTGTAAATACAGAGGTACAAGTTTAAGTCTGGGCTTTAGTTTTAGATGAGGTTATTTTAGTGGAAGTGAACTGTTCCCAGCTGGCCTGGTTATTGGTGTGACCTGAAATGACAGAGCATTCACTTGTTTCTAGTCTTTTAGATGAAATTACTAAATCTATTCTTGTTTTTTTCTTGCAGTAATGAATGTTATAACAATTGAAGACTATAAGAGCACATATTGGCCAAAGTTGGACAGTGCCATAGATCAGCTTTTAACTCAGAGTCCTGGTGACTACATCCCTATCTCCTATGAACAAATATACAGGTAAGGAAATACTTTAAATGCCACATAACTTATTTTTTCTTTAAAAGGATATGTTTATTTTATCTTGCTGTCTATGCATATGTCATATTTTTTACCTTTGAGGGGACAAAGGGAAAGTTATGTGAAATACAGTACAGTTTAAATGGTTAGAGTGAATAATAGATACATGTCTTGACATACTATGTTAACAGGAATAAATGGGAATGAATTAAAATGCACAAGTGCTGAAAACACTAACATTAAAATAAACCCCATCACAATTGCTTAGTGTAATGCACTAGGAAATTTATTAAAGACTCAACATCCTTTTCTCCAAAGAGATTGGCATGGTAGGCAGTTGACTTAATGTGTCAAAAGGCTTCTTTATGATATCTAATAGGAGCCAATTTGGTGTGGTTGATGTGCAGAAGGAAATGGAAGCACCTAGTGCCAAGGTCCTTTGATGTAAATTGTCATTTGTGTTTTGCCTCTGGTCTTTTGGTGTGTTCTTCCCTTGGCCAGTTCCAGGCAGTTTGAAAGACACTCCTTTTTATCTCCATTCTTGGAGCTTGGGTTGTGCCTGTCTTGGAGCTGCAGTTTGGTTTAAAAGGGATCTAAACACACAGCAGAGCTGCCCTTCAGGCTAAACTAGTGCTCAGCACTGGGGATGGTGAGGTTTGCTTCCCCATCACACTGCCACTCCAAACCAAAAAGCTAAATGCTTTAGAGACCTGACAGTTTCTTAAGAGATGAACTAAAATGGAAATTTTTGTTCTGTAAGATGGGGCAGGTATTCAGGGTGTTGGTGAATAGGATGGAAAGTGGGTGGCTGCTGCTGGGTTTACTGGCCTAGGTGCTGTTTAAACCCCTGGCCCGTGCCAGCAGCACAGCTGTGGCACTGCTGCCTTGGTTTTCTTCACCAGTGTTGCCCTCTGCCAGCTCCAGTCACTGATGGCTATTTTTAGAGACTTTCTGCTCTGTGGTTTCCTGCCCACTTGCTCTTAGCCACTTTGTTTCTGCAGTTTGAAACTTTGGATTAGGAAAGCAGATAAAAGAAAGGCAGGTGTTCAGTTTTGCCTCTTAGTGTCCAATGTAAACTTCAATAAACTTCCTCTTTCCTCTCCAAACTTTTAGAACTGCTTTTATCAGGACTCAGATATCAATCATCATGTATATAAATGAGATGGTTGTTTGAATTAAGAGACCCAGCTTTAGTGTAAGTAATCAGAATCCTTTCCCAGCTTGAAATCCCCAAGGTGCAAAAAGTCTGTAGTAAGACATCTCTCAAAAGTCATCTCTGATCAACGTGTGTAATGGTTTAATTATGCCTAGTTATGGTTTGCAGATAGCTGGAGTTCATCCCTGTCATCTTTCTGCTCCTCAAAAGTTTTATTTACTGAAGAAATACTGGGTTTTGAGTTTTCCCTGTACATCTGGGGTTCTTGGTGCAAGACTGCAGTGATGCATGGGTATCTGTGGAATTTCAATTCAATATTTCACTATGACCAAAGTTAAATATTTTCTATAGTTCAGTGTTACTGATAAAGCTGTTGTGTCAGTTTTCTTTTTAAAATTATGCCTGTGGTTGTGATTAGTGATTACTTTGCCACAGCCTTTTGCAACCAGGAGATTGATTTTGGGGTTTTTTTTAATACTTTTAGACTGTTCCAGATTGACAATCTGGACAAGATAGATTGACAAGGGAAGGAGAATTGATTTTTTTAAAAACAAAATTTAATAAGGGTGTTTACTTGGAGTATTTTTGAGAGTCTGTAGCTTGATAGTTTAGATCTCTTTGCTTCTTTAGTCTGAAAAGTAGAATGTTTCTTGAAGTGGTTCAGAGATCTACATATATGTTTATTTTTTTCTTTATAGTGAAACTGGTGTGAAAATACAGTAGTATTTTTGGTCATCTTTGTGCTGACTAAGGAATCAAGTTTTCCATAATGCAAACTCAAAATGCATTATTAGATACCCAAATATTTGGGTATTTGCTAAATTTGACATGGTCAGTAATAGCTGTAGGTGTTCATTCCCTAGCAGTGAGATCTGTGAGACAATTCCAAGGTGTGTATGCAGATGTTTACCATGGACCAGTTTATCTGTAAGGTATCAAAGTGTCATTAGTGTCTGTTTTCAACTGTGAGTCCAAAGCCTGCCTGTGCATAGTCACTTCCAGTTCTAAAAGGGTTGGATCGATTGGTGGAGAGGTGTGGAGGAAGGTTTGAGATGAGGAAAACCTGAGCAGCTAAGTTGTACCTCTGACAGCCTCCACTGCCTCCCAGGTGCAGTTTTTCTGTTCCTCAGGACAACTTTGAGAGCTGGGATATTCATCCGCTGCTTAGCCTTTTAATGTCCTTTTTGGGATTTCCTTTTCTTAAGGTGTATGGTTATGTTAAAGAACTAACAAGCATGTGACTTCTTTTGGGTAATGTCATAGCAGGGATGATTCACAGAATTAGCCCATATTCAGGAACTGAAAACAGGATCTCAGAATGGGGAAGGTACCTCTAAATAGAAGTGTTCAAATAAAATATAAACATACCCTGTGTGTACATGGAAAAACTGGAATTTGACTACAGAATGTATTGCAGAAATAGAGGCAGCAATAGTCTGTGTAACACTGAGGAGAAGTGTGCTTTAAAATTCAATTTAGTTGCATGCAAATAAAGCAGTAAACTTGTGGAAGTGGCTGTGTACAGGTTAGCTGTGGAGCAAACAAATGTGTGGCCGTTTGCTGTGGTTACCCAGCTGATTTTGTAAGAGATCACAAAAATCAGTCTCCCTTTTCTTAGCAATATTTCTCTCTTTGATCCGAACCAAACTGATATTTTTGCTCTAGGCACAAAATATCTTTTGCAGTTGCTTGTTTCAATATACAATCTGCTGTTGGTAGACTTGATATGAAAGAAAAAGAATGACCTTGACTGATAGTATTTAAATAATATCAAACTACAGATACTCAATTATTTTAAAAATACAGTAATATGAGAGGTGTAGGATGTCTTTTGGTTTTTAAGAAGTAGCATGGTTCACCAAATAAGCACACTTTTGCCATCTTTGTAGTTCGCCTGTCTTGGTGGCATCTCAGCAGAGAATTGGAAAGTCAGAGTTTCCCTACAGAGATACAGTGTTGCTGTCCCATATCTTTGGGCTTTTGGGGCCATTTAAAGCCTGCAGAATTCAAGGCTGAGGTCTGGGTCTCCCTGGAAATCCTTTGATTTTGCACATGTCCTAAGAGCAGTCTGGCCTAAATTGCTTGCTGTCACAGTTGTTGGTACAGAGGAGTGGAGAGAGGAGCAGAACAGAGATGTGACATGCCCAAGATACCAGGTGAAGTCTCCCTGGGCCTCTTGGATTTGGCAGCTAAATTTGGAAATGCTGACTGAGAAACAAAAGCTGCTTGGTACAGATGAATGTTGGTGTTAGTCCTGACAGTGATGGCTACTCAAATAACATCTTGGTGAAAGTAATACATGTATTTGTTTTACAGCTGCTGTAAATATATCTTCAATGAATAGCCTTGTGTTGCAGATGTTATATTGCAGTATGAGAGCAATAAAGTGTTCTTAAGAATCAAAGGTAGCACTGAAGGCCAGAGTTAATACAGCAAAGCCATAGAATGCATAATTAGTTTTATTGCTCTTTTTCTGCATCTTTCTTTCTTATGAAAGTGTAGAATTTTCTTAGAATTTAAGTAACAAAGAATGGAGAAGCACGCTTAGGTCTGTAATTTTATAACTTTTGCCATTTCTTTTTAATGTTTCCATGGTTTTTATGATACTTGTCAGCATTTCCCTTCTTTTAGTAAGGGTTTTGCCCTAGAATATTCATAGAATTGTTAAACCTGCTTATTTTAATGAAGACTTCATTCACATGGGAGAGACAAAAGCCAGAAATAGGAATGTGCTGTTGACAGAATTGTCCTGGCTGTTTTGAAGTGCACTGTTAAGAGAACTCATTGTAAGTTAAAATGAAGTTGGGGAGGGGGAATGGGATGGACACCCTGGAGTCTCCAGGGAAGCCTGCTGGAGCTCATTCCAGGCTTAGGGCTGCATTTTAAAAGGTCAGCAATCATTCACTTAACTCTAAATTGAAACTTGAACAAAATGTTTTGAAGTCTGTTACTGTTCATTGCAAACTGTTGTAAGTTCATTGTTTGTTCCTATATTTGTTTCTGCAGTTGTGTGTATAAGTGTGTATGCCAGCAGCATTCGGAACAGATGTATAGTGACCTAATAAAAAAGATAACTAACCACTTAGAGAGAGTCTCAAAGGAGCTGCAGGTAAGAAGCTGCACAATCTAATTCTCTCTTTCCTGAGATCTGTGATTATATCAGACCAGTATGTAGGTGGCCCTTGGAGTGGATTGCTATTAAGACTGATTTACATTAACTTAAAAAATTATCAACTACTTCACCAACTGAAAGGCTGTTAGACAGGAAACCAACTGCTAGATCCAAAGGTTTGGCACTGCTAGACCTTGGAGATCTCAACCATACGGAGAGCAGTGGCTAAACCTGAATATATGATATAGAATGAAAGAATGGAGAATGGGAAATCTTAAGTATAATCTGGGATGTAAATACCTAAGTCAAACGTGATCTGAGCACATGAGATAAATGTCTGCCATTCCTGTGTGTGTATAAACTGTTTATGGTTCTTGTGCACCACAAGCAGCACAGAAGGGAAAATCTAAAGGAAAAATTTTAAGTGCTTTAAATTTAGATTGTGAAGTATAAGTAAAGAATTACTGCATATGGAGCTGTTACAGCTTATTCTGCATTTTGCTTGCCTATCTGTAGATGTCAGTGGTTTACAGCAGTCCTAATATGCACAGTTTGTATATCCCTATCCTTCTCTGCATCTTACTCGTTCATCTGTGATTGTTACCACGTGTGTTCCTTGTTGAACGTTCCTTTTAGACTAGAATCTCCAGATATGTGCTTAAAATTGTCATTGTTGTAGCAGCAACACTGCTTGATTTTTCTCTGCAGCTTTTCTCACTTTCAGAGCTGGTGTTTGAGTTCTGTGCTGTGCATGAAGTAGAGAAGCCAAATACAAAGAAACCCGAAACTACAGCAGCTTCTTCAGCGCTTCTAACACATTGATAAATAATTTTTGTCAGCCTAAAACAGTCTTAATGCTTTAACTGCATCAGGTGTTTCTGGCTAAACGTGCATTCCTGAAATATATAACACTATGATCTCTCTGATGTCCTTTTTGTTGCACTGTTTTCCTCTTGTGGCTTTCCTTATAAAGAAAAAGTAACCACCCAGCATTTAATAGGCATGGTATTTGCTAGGTCCTTTCTTCTTTTCTCTTTTATGTTCTTTTTATTCCTCATGGAGTGACAGCCTCGCTGTTCTGTAAAAATTGCTTGGAGTTGGTGAACATAGTATTTAAAATAAAGCCTTCTGTTGGATCTGCTGAGCTGGTGCAGCCTGTACGTTTTTTCTTCTGTTTGTGAGAACTATGAATCATTTCAGCTATACAGGTTTGGCCAGTTCTTCTGATATTTCCCATGCTAATACACTGCTTTAGTTTGATTTGAATTTGAGAATACTCCAAATTCTTTACTCTGTGCTAATCCTTGGCTCTTTTAAGTCCCAAAACTGAGGCAGCTGATTTTAAAGTTTGCTTTAGCACATATAAGCCTAAATACTTCTGCCTAAAATAAGACTGCCTTCTGAACATCAGCTTGTTGAAGGAATAATTGAGACAACTGTTTAATGCAATCTCAGCCTTGCAAAAGCTTCCTTATGTAGGTTAGACACACCTGTAATATAACACGATAACATCTTTGAGTGCATTACGTGAGTTTTGTCTGACGTGTGAGCATGACTTGGCTTTTGCATGGCAAATGGGTCTTTTTGAGCTCATGGAGGTGAAACTCTCACGTGCCTCAAAAAATTGTTCTATAAAGAAACTGTTTTAGTTGTGGGTTGGGAAATTTACTCTTAGGAAAAAGGTCTACTGCAGTATCTTTAATTATCCTGATACTTCTTTGATCTTAGTACATTTTGATGAGATTCAGTCACTTGGGATTTATGTTGAAAATGCAGTTCTAGGTCTTTACCCTAGCAACATAGCAAATTACTTTGTAAATGTTGGTTGCTTTAAAGTCTGTGGTTCCCACAGACAAACAATGAAAAAAACTATTTATGTGAATCCTTTTAATGCACAGTTTGTGGTGGTGTTTCTTCTGACATAATCTCATTCACCTGCCAACAACATATAAGAGTTCGCTTTGTTTGGCAAGCTATGACTTGATGCAAGTTGTTGGTTTTTAATGTTCAGAGATGCAAAAGTAGCCCAGTAGAAGCAGGAGTGTTGATCTATGTAAGAAAACAGATGGTTGTGGAAACAGAAATGGCAGGCGGATGCAATGTCTTTCTCTGGACAGGCCAGCACGTCTTTGCATTGCAGTGTAACAGTTAAATGGCAAGTGGGCTGCAGAATGTCTGCATGAAACCAGCATGCCAGAGCAAGATTCTCCTGCAGGAACCATCATCAACAGCTGAACCAGTAAAACACAGATACCAAAAAGTAAAAGTGGGAGCACCTCAGGGGACTGGTCAGACTTGCTCGTGCGTAGATTTAGTCTTAATGGAGTTTGGTTTCTCTCTTCGGGGCATTCACTACAGAAAATCCCTATATTTATTTTTCCCCTCCCTGTGTGTGTAGCCCTGTGCTTGCCTGAGCAGCTGGCCACAGCTGGAGTCAGCAAAGGGATGGACACTCGTGTGCTGAGCTGGGTGTCCCAGGCACTGTGCTGGGACACTTAGAACAAGCCCTGGTCATCTCGTGTGACTTTTGCTTTTCCAGCCTGCAGGACAGCATGTGTGGTGTTGGTGTTTGTTGCCCTGTGCATTCCTGAAGGTTTGTTTCACAGCTTTGCAGCTCGAGTTACTTTCAGTGGTGGCAGAGGCCACAGGAAAATGTGGCTGGGCTGATGTATTTCTGCATGTTGGTCTTTGGGTGAAAAGCAGTGAGCAGTGCTTGCTGAGTAATGGTACATTGAGAGGAGATGAATTGCTTGTCATCAGGCTGATATGGGGCCTCCTGTATGCCAAGCCATTTCCAGCTCCCTCATTACTGTATCCGTCAGTTAATGATCCTGTCCTCACACTGCTTTGGAGAGCATCACAGCAAGGATTGCTTTCCTTTCCTGCAGCTGATGTCTGACCAGCTTCTCTGCATTAGTTAAGGCAGAGTTTTACCATGCAGACTTTTGGTAATTGAGAATTCAGTCTCCCTAATTCCTGAGTTGATTTGGATTTTAGATTTTGTCAGCTGAAAAGAAATAACGTGTCACTGCGGAAAACACAAATTAACTTGTTTCCTGTTGTCTTGAGGTCTGTGAAGCCTGTAGCATGCAGATGGTTTTTCTAAGATGCTTTATTTGGAAACATTTCACTGGTAATGGACATGGTTCATTATGTTGTGGTTTATAATAATGTTGGCTGTTTTCGTGGGTAATTGCTGAGTCATTCAGATGTATGAGGTAGGGTGGATACACAAACATATGCTTTCAAATTAAATACATCTCTTTAAAATGAGTAAAACTGTATTTGCATTGGGCACTAGTGTTTCTGGCTTAATTTATTCTTATGCACTCTGATAAAGTAATTCAAAATCAAGCACTTTACTCATTACGTATCTCTTCAGCAAAAAATGCTGGAAAGTACCCAAAGCATTGACAATGAGAATGAGTTGTGGCTTTGAGCAGGCTTGCTACAGATGTAGCTTTTTTGTGCAGGTGCAGTACAATACTTTCTTTTTAGTTAGAATAGTGCTTCCTTTTGTGAAATGATTGAGAGCTGAAAACCATTTATCTGTCGTGTTGCACCTTTTTGTTATCTAGAGGAGAGAGAAAAAGGGATCTGTTGTTTTCTATTCTTGGTGGGTTTTTTATGATGATGAATTATATTTTTTTATAATGAGTATGGCTACACTGAGGAGTCACTGGTATTGCTGGATAATTTGTATGTCTGTTGTTTGGCCCCCAGGACCTGCAGGTTTATAGTCTTTGTTGTGCAATACTAGAAAGGTTTCCTGCCTGATATTAATCATTACGACTTCTCAGCCTTTTGTCTTGTCAGCTCTCAAACCAGTCAGTGCAGTGTATGAAAGTATTGTCCCACTTGCTCTTTTCTTGGGAGAATGTGCATGGGAGCCAGGTGTCCTGAATGAGGGCTTTAAGATGCTCAAAGAACCCTTGGTAAAGGTATCAGCAAGAGCAACTTTAACAATAAAGTGGATTTATTGCTATGAATTTCACTGAACTGAACCAGATCATATGGACGATTTGAGCTCAGATAATAGAAGCCAGAAGTGTTATAAATGTTTATATCTTTGTGTGTAGACATCAAAAAGATAGTTTTTGACTTGAAGTAGTGGGGGTGATCATATTACCAGAAGTGCCATTAAAAATGCCACAACCATCAGCAAGTTAAGCTGAGAGGAGCATTCTTGCCTGTAGCTTTTTGGAAAGACTTGCAGTCCTGTGGCTCTGTTTAGTGCCTTGGCACACGGCATGGGGGCTGCAGACCTTGATGCAATTACAGAAAGATACAAGTAAATACAGCACAAATTGTTACGCATTTACTAGATAGAAAAGCTTCTGAAGATTTCTTACTGCTACACAGTTTCGATGGTCTTTAGATACATTGTCTCTTTGTTTTACAAGTGGTAGAATGGGGCTGGAACATGGCCCACACCTGCTAGCCTGCTGTAAGACAGTTACATGAGAAAATGTCATGAGGCTTTGAACAGGTTTGAGTGCAGGCTTGACTAGGAAGACATGGCCTTTGAATCAGTTGTGCTTTGGTTTGATGTCTCTTTTTTGTAAAATGTTTTAATAATACCAGTGTCTTGTGAGGTAGAGCTGAGCATCACGTACATTGCCAGGCAAGGTAAACAAATTATATTTTCTTGAGAAAGAACAAAGAGTGGTTAAGAAGATTCAGACCACTTACATGAATAACAGGTTAATTTGTGTAGTCATAGCCATTCTCCCTTTTCACTTGGCAGGCGTGGGAGGGATGCTGCAGCATATGTGCTGGCATTTTGGCAGGGAACATATTCCCAGGAAAATGGAGCTGCCCATTCACCTTAGGAATGTAAGCTCTACTACACATACTGCTGGTTGTGCCAGATGATTCTTCATAAACAGATTAACTTTGTGTTCCTCAAGCACAGAACTGTTGTCTCTATTTCTTTCTTATGAGATTTTTCTGGGTTCTTTTGAGCCAGTAGCTGCCTTCTGATTTCATATGTTCAGTTTAAGAATGATCTTGAGACTGGTTTTTAAACTGAAAAAAATCTGGATTTTTTCAGATATACAGTTTCTAGTCCACAAGTGCTTGAAATGCCTAGATATTAGATTTCAAATAAGGGAAGGGTAATTTAGTACACAGGATCTCCAGCTGCTTGTTTTGTTTGACTGTGTCTTGTATGTCATCCTTTCTCAAATATGTTTTCTTTTACTTCTCATTTCTGTTGGTGCTGAGATTTCCACTATGGTGTGTAAGGAGATGAAGGTGTGTCTTTAACATCAGCTTTTAAACAGCAGCTGTAGTATTTTACTCTAAGAAGCAGGTGACTCACAGCCAAGCTGAAGATGTTAAGGAAATGCAGCTGCATCAGGGTTTGAGACAGATACACAATACAGTTGTTGCTGGAAAACTGTTCTTAACCCTATGAGTAGTAGATAAGAGCAAATATAGGAGAGGATTTAAACTGGTTGCCTGTATTGAATATTTAAAAAAAAAAGCCAAACAATCCAAAACACCAACAAACTGACATGAAAACCATCCCCAACCCCCTGAATTTTCAGTTTGATAGGATTCCGGATGAGGAGTGAAGGAATGAGGGATCCTCTTCTTTCCTGGAAAACCTTAGGCTAGGACTGTGTATTTTGTATTTTTGAGTAGCTTCTGTAATATATCCCACAGGTAAGATAGGAGTGGATTTAAAGACTTAATAGTTGCTGGGGAGTTATAAGAAGTAAACGTCATGCTTAATTCTGCCCCTCCTCTTGTAATTTAAACAGCTGAATGTATGTGTTCTCTTTTTCTGGACTAGGACCAGGAGTAAAAAGTGTTAGCTAAAGCAGTTTTTTGGGTTTTTTTTCTTTTAATAGCTATATCTGAATAAATGTAGATTTTAAATGCAAGTTGGGCTCTGATGATGGCCACTTAATGTAAAAATTTTAGTAGCTTCTATTTACTCATGAATTTGTTGCCATGTGCTGCTTTTTAGTTTACAAAATTCAAGTAATTTATGTAAAACTCTTCCAGCTCCAGTTACTGTCCTGTAAATGTGAACGCAGAGATGTGGAGAAAGATCCTGTGCTGAAGCAAATAATTGATTTCAGTCCGGCAGTTTGGAGCAGCCATACAGTAACACTGTGATGAACAGAAAACAGATGGTTCTGTTTTCCCCACACAGATTACAGTAATTCATAGATGAGCTGTGAAAACACTATTATTGATTTCTCTTTGGCTTGGGTATTTTGGTAGTTTACAAGTCAAGCTTTAGTTGAGCACAGTTTGCTTGTCAAGCTTGCTTTTTTTTTTCTGTCCATTACTGTTAATGTCTTGGCTGTTGAGGCTTGACATGAAATACTATCAGGAGAATAAAATTGAGAAGTGACATTTCATGCTGATAAAGGAGACAACACCATAATTTCTGCATTGCAGAAGTTAGAAACAAGGTTTGATGTTTGCCTGACACTCATGAGGCACTGACTCTGAAGCTGTCAGGACCTATCTTAGCTTTTTTTGTCTTTTTCCAGAGCAGTTGTTTTCCACTTGATTGCAAGGCAGGGTGGTGGTTGACAGCTCCCAGCTATCCTTCCATTAAAGGCCTCTGGAGGTAATTCTCAGGAGCCAGCTGTGTGTGCAGGTGTTGTGCCCTCATGAACAGCCTCCCTTTCTGTGACACAGTCTTTGGGAGCTGAGCTAGCAAGAGTTCTCATCTACAGTGGGGGGAAAAAATGCCAGTGCTTATATCCCCTGTTAAAAGTGTTGCACTCAGGCTGCACACATTGCCTGGCGTGAAATCTCCACTGCCCAGACAGCTTCTGTCTGTGTTTTTTCTTGTTTGCTTTATTGTTGTTTTGTTTTTTTAATGAAAATGGCAATCTGTCAGTGAGAGAAGAGTGGTGCCCTGTGTCAGGCTATGGTCTCCTTTTGTCTGACATGTTCTTTCAAGCAGAATTTTCCTTTTTCTTTAATCTTAGAAGCTGTATACAAATCAGAGGGTATAACCATATTTAAAGTTGAGGTTGAAAAGGAGTGAAGCAGGAATACATACTGCTTAGAATGCAGATTTCATTGCATGTTATTTGCAACAAATTGTATATGTAGCTATATATGAAAGGGAGTCCTTGGAGCTCATAGCCACTTTTATACGTTGTTGGCATTTGTTCAGCCACCCCTGAGAACTGCATTTGCAATAAGATGAACACCTTATGATCAAAATGAGGAATAACCATATATAGCCTTTGGCAACTGCATATGGAGTCACACTCTTTCTTCCTTTGCCAGTTTTGTTTTCCTTTCTGAACTGTCTGCTCTGTCTTGGTGTTTGCTGTGAAAATTACCGTGTGTTCATTAAACATATTAAGAAGGGAGGCAAAAGAAGCTATTTTAAAGGAAAAAAAAAGTCATAAATTTAGAATACTTAATAGAACAAAATATCAACATAAATTTTAACTTTTCTCTTGGGGCTTCTGGTGAATGTCCGTACAAAGGCTGAGAAATGTTTGTGAAGATAGCTTTAAGTGGTTGAGGTGCAGCTAAGCCTTGAGTGTTTCTCATGCCACAGATAGTTTGATTTTAGGAAAATCTTTGAAATTGTTTTTTGCAAGGTCTCAGTTACTGCTGTGTTCTCCATCTTCTTTTGACTTGATGCTGTCAGAGGGAAAAACAGTGCAGGGGAAGAGAAGTTTTGCTTCTCATTAGCAAGCAGCACTTTGCCTTTGGGTTTGTATAGGTGCATCTATATATGTGAGCAGTAGGAACTCAGGCAGCCTCCCGGCCCCTCTGGAAAGACCAAAGCAGGGGTTGGGCCAGGAGTTGGGCAGTGCAAGGGGGAGAATTGGGGTAGAGAAGTGGATAGTGGAGGAAGACATTGCTGTAGCTCCCCTTCCAGCTGTGGGTGTCTAAGTGCACTTCTGAATGCTCCAGTGCAGCTCCTCTGCAGGCCTCCAAATGGATATTGTAACAGAAACAGTGCTTAGTGCTTCCTGTTCTTCCGGTTCTCTTCTCAATTTAGCTTCACCTACTGCTGAACAGATCTTTTAAGCTTCCTTATCCCTTTCTTTGGGAAATAGGGTATTGTAGCCAGAAAATAGCACATGCAGGTTTTGTGTAGCTGAGTTTAGGCTGGGGCTCCAGGGGGATGCTGTGTGCTGGAGCACAGCTGGAGATTTCCACAGGCCTAACCTGGAGCGTGAGACTTGAATGCAGAACTCTCTCTGAAGATTTTGTTCTTTGTGAAGCTGAACCCCCTGAACACTTGCCTTGCCTGAGGTGACCCAGCAGTAACTTAGAAAGGTTTTCTGTGGAGGACAGTGTTCCTTGGAGTTGGAGGATGTGCCAGCTCAGCTGCAAAGCAGCAGCTTAATGCCACCCTGGCCTGGTGGAGTGAAAGCTCAGGGGAGTGGGAGCACATACTGCAGCACTTGTGCAGATTTGGTTATGGATTCTAGGCATGACAGCTGGTGCTTTCAAAACAAACCTCTGGTCTTTAAAAAGTGTTTTTATTTGCATATGCTAAATGTCAGCTTGTTACAGGCTCACTGTATTTCTTACTGAATGGACCTTGTGCTGGGCACTGATGTATATTCCTAGGCAAAACCTAGTTACTGAAGGGAGATTGGTTTTGCTGGAGGGAGTTAGAGCAGAAACTCTGGAATGATGTGTGGCTTGCTTTGTGTGGACCTAGTGTAGCAAATCCTTTGTAATTGTTTGAGTTTGCTATGAAAGCATAGCCCATGCTGTTCCAGATTTTTCTCTTGTTCAAATTACAACCTGACTTTTACGGTTTCTTGCAGGCCAGCCCTCCAGATCTCTATATTGAAAGATTTAACGTAGCTCTTGGACAGTATATGGGAGCATTGCAGAGCATTGTGCCTCTTTTCATATATATGGTAAGTTTTAGAAAATTCTTCTCAAGTAAATATGTCCATACATAAGATGCCAGCTGAAAGTGAAAATAATAAAATGTAGCTATAATGATTTCTGACATATAATTCATGCCTAATTTTGGTGCCTGCCTAACAGTACTAATCAAATTTGGGAGAGGAAAGGGATGCCATGCTTTTTAAATGCAGAGTTTTGCAGTTGATTTCTGCCCTAATACTTCTTTCCTGGGAGTGGGGAGAGTGATTTTGAGTTTGGGAAGCAGTAGCCTTTAGGAGACTCTCCTGTGTCTCAGTGAATTTTGGTAACTTGCTACAGTATTTTGGCATTGTGTTACCATAAGATTTGATGATTAAAAGAGGGATTTGCCTTTCTTGAACTTGGTATCTTCTAATCTGCCCTTTTATCTGGTTCTGTTACCTGTTAGTTCCTCGCTTGCCCAAAAGCAATGCTGACTTAGCTCAGCTGTACAGCTGATTTATAAGGCTAATGGCAAATCAGCTGTCACACTTTTTCACTGAAATAATTTCTGTGTTCTGCATGATGTGGGAAATATGTCTGGAGAAGTCAGGGTGAAAAAATGTGTTTCTTAGTTTTTTCTGTATGCATTTGGATGTACTTCTATGTACAGATTATTACAATCTTACATTATATGTCTAATCAAGTTTTCTCATACAGCAACAACAGTTTCCTCTGTTTGGTCCAAAAATACAATGGAAAAACAACTGCAAGAGGTGAAAGCCTAATTACAGTCTAAATTACAGTTCCTTTGCAGTTACTTTAATAGATACTTTTCAAAGCATTTTGAAGTGGTTGAAATTGTTAAACTCTGCCTTCATGTCAGAGATGACGAGGCTTTCCGTTTCTGTGATTGCTTTAATCAGGGGTTTCCAAGGCTGCTGAGTTGCTCTTGAGGACTTTGTTCTGAAAGGATAATTATATTGCTGATTAGGAAAACTTCTAATGTGCATTTAAATATTTTTAAAATCAATGAAGCTGAGGAAAAACTAAAGCTTTTGTGTAGAATTGGAATATGGCATAATATTTTCTCTTAGTGCTGTATGTCTTAAAAGGAGCAGCAGTACTTTTCTTTCCTGCTATGTACCAAAGCAGGAAAGGTGATTTCTTACCCTGTGTGTGTCTGGTGACCAAGGGGTGTTTCCAAGCTTATCAGGAGGGGGGTGGCTGAGAGGACTGACCTTGCAACTAGGAGAGTTTTCTTTTTTCCTTCTTTTGCTGGGAGCACTTTGTTTTTTCACGTGGTGATGGATTTTTTCAGTCTTAGGCTGGTGCAGCAGATCTGTCAGGAAAACACGGAGGCCAAAAGACCCTCCGAGATTCTCTGGGTTTAGGCTCCTTCAGAAGTTCAGGGACATAACTGAAGGTAAAGCAAATTAAACTTGAAGTCAGCTTCATACACAGTGCTTTGTTCCTAGCAGAAAGCTGTTTTGTAGATTTAAGTGAGATTATTTTGGGTGCCTACAGTGTGCTGCGCAGATGAATGTAAAAGTATTTCCACTTAAATAAAAAATAAGAAATAGATGATATATTTTTCTCATAGAATCTCATTTTCTTTAATTTTACTTTGAGATTTAGCTGCAAATCCGTTATTTTATGACGTTATATCAGCCTAACATTTGTGAACACTGTGATTTTGGGGTAGTTAAAATTTTTTCCTTGCCTCCAAAATGTTGTTATCCCTACTGGGTATGGATTGTGTTGCACTTCGTTGTTTATCAGCTAGCAGGCATTTTGTGTGTGTCTGTATACTCAAATATGTGTTTGATGTGATAAGCACATCTGTATACTGTGTTTTCTTTAAAGTACTTATTGATCTCCTCTTAATATTAATTGAGTTTTATCTTTTAATA
>VWYI01000385.1:18837-30921 GCA_013399455.1 Anthoscopus minutus | reverse complement strand
TTTTATAAGTTGACTTAAAAAAGAAGTGAGATTTTTCCTGCCACTTCACCAAAAACCGAGTCCAGACAAGACTGAGTTACTGTTCAGCCAAAGCTAAGGGCTAGTTTCTACTGGCTTAGTTTGAACTGATGTATGCCAAAAGGTATTTTCAACAAGGGCCAAATTCTGTGCTGGGAACTGCACAGGCATATGCATATAATAAAAAGTGCATCAGGTTAAACTACACTTTTCCAGCCTACTCCACAAAATTACAACCATGGTCCAACAACTGCAGCTATTTACAGTAATCACAGGTGTGGCAAGCCTAAACTCTCTGCAACAAGAGGGATCAGGCAAGAGAAATATCATATATGTTATAATTATATCCTGCCTCCTTATTATGAAAGTAACCTTATCACAATCAGGTTATTTATCTCAGAGATGAAATAGCAATCAAGCACTCTGGTGTCTCAGAGGGGATGTTAAACAGGTTTTCAAAAAGGACAGCACTTTGCTCAAGTACAGCCAAGAATCTGGATTTGTATCAGCTTCACAGTTGGTACATGCTTGTGCTGGTTTTGGAAGGTGTACCACTTGCTTTCTTAAAAGAGAAAGCCAAAATATAGCTCGCAGCTTATATTCCCTGATCATTGCCCTCAGACTGGTGAACACTCAAGGCAAGAAGATAGGGAATCATCCAGCTTCTACAGAGCTGGTTTTCCTTCAACTGTGCATCTAATCTTGTTCTAGGGCAGCAATCAGCCAGGCTATCCCTCTGCACAGATAATCAATGAGGCCTTCAGTAACTCATGGACAGCCTAATTTATGAGGAAAGCTTTTATGCAGCATACAGCCATTACCTTAATCTTTCTGTCTTCAGAGCAGAGCAACACAACCCTGCAGAGGGGACAGACAGTGACTGTCCCACCTAACACATGGCTTCCAAATTCACTTTGGCTGAGTGTTCAGGTACAATGAAAAGCATTATAAAAATGCCACAGAGGAGGGATTATTTTTCCATGATTATTTTGTCGGACAGTTACTTGATCAGATTACAGGAAAAAAATGAGTGTCTGTGCTTTAACTGCCAATCCTAAAACCCAGTCCTGGAATTAGAGACTTTTCCTCTCTTTTTTTTTTTTTTCAAACAAGCAATAATTCTCTCTGCCTTTTGTGCCATGCTTTAGAAAAACACACTATGTCATCACCAGATTTTCCAAGAAGATTACAAGGTATGCCTCAAAATCAGCTTTAAGAGGTACTCAACCTTGCCCAGGAAAGGAGATTTCAACTTGAATACTGTCTATTTTTTATGGTTTATAACAAAATCTCAAGATTACTTGAGAAGAATACCAAACAACTTTCCTCTCCCTTTTTTTCTACTGCATATGAGACTTAATTTGTTTCACTTCTCTACTAATGGTTGGGCACTTTAGTTTCACTATTCAGACATAAAGACACTAAGCTGCACACTAATTTTAAAATATTTTTTGCCAGCAACAGAAGCAGTGAACTAAAACTGCATGGCAGAGACATGCTTTTCCTAAGAAAATAAAGATGTGTAAAAGAAGGGTGCGAAACACTTTTAAATTCTGAGCTCTCAAAAAATACTTTTGTAAATCTGGCAAGTGAGTAAAAACACTTTTCCAAACAAACATGCTAAAAACAACCCCCAAACCGAACTAAGCAACTGTTAGTGTTCCTAAAAAGAAAAATGGAACTGGAGGAGATAAACCATAATGTGGTTACAGAGACAGGAAGAGGTAGAGGTGAGAATTGAATAAGAAGTCTTTGCACAAATAAATAAATGCAGTGAAAAGAATCACTAGTGAACAAGTCCTGATAACTGATAGTGACTTTCCTTCCTAACTCTGGCGATATATCCCCCCTGAGAGTTCTGGGGTTCCCAAACCAACCTGCATTACCATATGAACACAATACCTTTTAACCATGAGGATCATTAGTGAAAGCTACCCAGGTGATTTAAAAAGCCATTAAAATGCAAAGCAATGCAGCAGTCTGCCCTGTGTGAGTTTGTGCCTTTGCAAAGCATGAAGGAAAAAGTGCCAAGATCTTCCCTTTTTGCATATTGTGCAAGGTCTGAGTGACGCCACTGGAGAAAGCTGACGCTGGATTTCAGCTGAACAGCAAAGACAAATGGGGAGGACACCTCTGTCAACACAGCATTAGGAAAGCCCTGGCAGAAAACCATTGTCACAGCTGATGCTGGAGGATAGAAAATGCATTGTAAGTCTACTCCGTAATAGCACGCAGGCATGGAGGCTCCAGGAAGTGTATGGACATTTCTGTAACTAGAAAATGATATTCATACTTGGCTTTAAACCGATTGTATAAGGCTCAGTAAGGAGAAATGTAGGGTTCAGCATTTCAGTCAGAGCAAACCCACGTGGCACAACAGGCCGGGGGGAAAAGGGGCTGGAAATCTGCTAGTGGAAAAGACATTGAGGTTGTGGAGTGCATCCAGACAAGGGCAGTGGAGCTGGGGAAGGGTCTGGCACAAGTCTTATGAGGAGCAGCTCAGGGAGCTGGGGTTATTTAGTCTAAAGAAAAGGAGGCTCAGGGGGGGCCTTATCACACTCCAAAATTACCTGAAAAGAACATTGCAACGAGGTGGGGATTGGTCCCTTCTCCCAGCTAACAAGCAATAAGACAAAAGGAAATGGTCTCAAGTTGTGCCAGGAAAGGTTTAGATCAGATATCAAGAAAAATATCTTCACTGAAAGGGTTGGAAGCCTTGTTAAGCCTTGGAACAGGCTGCCCAGGGAAGTGGTAGAACCACCATCACCTGGGGGTATTTAAAAGACATGTAGATGTGATGCTTAGGAACACATTTTAGGGGTGGGCTTGTGCTGGTTTAACAGTTGGACTAGAGAATCTTAAGGGTCTTTTTCAGCCTAAATGATGCTATGATTCAAGGAGATACTGTTGACATTCTCTGAGCCTACATGTGTCTTTCTTATCCTCATCTCTCAGAAAAGTTTCAGCACTTACGTGAAGGTTGCACATCACTCAAGATGAAGACTTGGGGAACACAGGTCTCTGAAAGAAGCATAGCAAGCAGAGCTTTTCATGTATATATATATATCAATTTTGAAGATTTTTTTCAGAAAGATGTATATAACATCATTTTAGAAAAGGTACTACCCATAGTAGCTACTGGTATCGCAATTAGAACTCAAAAACACAATGTTCAAACCACAGCCTCAGACATGGCCTTGACTATGAGAGACAGAGCTATTAACTATTCCAGTCTGACTTTGTTCCTAAGCCACAACACAGAATGAAAACAAGCAATGCAACCTTGAAATTTTTCACAATACAATTTTTGTTTCTTGGCCAACTTGTAGCCTATCCCTTCTCTGTAACTTCCTGCTTTTCTAGGAGATGGTTACATTTTGTTGATGCAATTCATACTTGCAAACAATGAGTCAAAGACTGCTTGGCTTCAAAAACTAACCTATCCTGTCTTTTGCAAATAAAAATATACAGGAAAATTTACTAGGACTATATCATTACGAGAGACTCATTTCCCACAGTCATAAAAGCTAATGCTTCTATGGTGCAGGTTTGATGGTCCTGTTTGCACAGATTTACACCAATAAAAATGCAAAGCATATGGAACCAGAGAGCTTAAAATGTTTTTTTTGTTCTTTTTTATTAAGTCACTCGATTTCAAGCAACCTTCAAGATGTGTGGAGTTGTGTTGATTCTGTTTCCTAGGATGGAACATGGGCATAGGAATCACTGTACTCCGGTCATCTACAGCTGCTAGAAGCTCCCTCAGAGTTGACCAGCTTGAATATAGTCATGCTGCTTAAGCACAGCCTGGAATGGTTACTGCCATATATCACTGCTAATTTAATTTCTTGTGTATTAGTTAGGACTGCTAGCAAGTGGCCCATCATCAGCCCTGAATGGTTGGTATGCTCCTGTGTATTCTATAAAGTCTTACTTAATTAGGAAAAAATAAGGGTAGATAAAAATGACTACTTTTGGCCTACTTAAATTCAATCTTGAATAACAGACAAGCCCAAACTTTATCTTCTGCTATCTTCTATAGTTCTACGTCCTCACACCAGGCCTTCAATCCCCAATTATTTCTCTAATGTACTCTTTTATTGCATATCTAATCATCACCAATTGTTGCTTTCTGCCCCATAGGAGCATGACCTCATCCTGGCACTGCGTCTTCATTCACATACCCAGCAGCAGTGCAGAGTATTGACAGCTGCTAAGAATAGCTCAGAGCTATTTCTTCCCACACAGTGTCACCAAAGACCACCTGATAGGTTCTTAGTCCATAGCAATGAAAACAGCTTACTTCACTCTTTATTATCTGCATACATGGTGGTTTGGAACAAACCTGCTCTGCATTTTAGACTGAAAATCCCAAAGCTGACAATCTAGGGGAACAAGTCTCTCAGTTCTGAACACAAAATGATAACCTGAATTGCTCTTTCACAGAAGATTTTCCTGAAACAAACCAAAACCCCCAAACCAAAAGCAGTGCACATAAGGATTAGGGAGACAGGTCAGAGTTAAAACAAAACATTGAATGCATAATACATAGTTTACACTTGCAATGAGAAAACCTCAAGAATATTAAATAAAAGCAAAGACTGGTATCAGAGAGAATAACCACCACTCCCTAAGGACTTGTATGTAGTCCACAAGATTGGGAGGAGCATTTTTTCAAGTGGGCTATGTAAAAAATGTTACTGTTTTCTAGAATACCAAGTCTTTGGTATTTGTTATTTCAGTGATTTGCTTTTCAACAGGATTTTCAATCTCCAAAGATGGTTATTGTCCCAGAGACAAATTGGTAAAAAACTTTCTGGGATTTTTTCCTAATTAAAAACCTCAAAAGCCAACCAACCTGTCTAGGAACTGACACTGGCTAACCTCTACTTTAGGTTTAGCCTGCTAAATTTTGATAATTTGAAGGCAAAGATTACGCAATGACTGCAGCTCACATACCGACTATAACTGAACTACAGGTGCACACAGACTGATTGAATGCAAGCTTCTGCTTCTGCTGCTTCAAGGAAGTATTCAAATATGTGTATGGTCTACAGGTGCAGCTTAAATGCTCTCTAAGGGACAGACTTCAAACGTGCAAATTCTAGGTTTTAAACAGGTAGTGGTTTATTTAATGTCCTGAAGTAAATACCACAACATTTTTAACAGCAAAATGCACACCAACAATTTTGCTTAGATTGGAAGAGCCTGCTTGCTGATGTCGTTAGTTTCATTTAGTTATTTTGTGCCATTTGTGCCCCTGTGCAAGTTGTTACAAGTTTTCTTATTTCCCAGTAGTTTTGTTTGAACAAAAAGATGGGAACTTGGTTGTTTCCAGGAAGAAGCTCCCATCTGAGACAAGCAAGCTGTCCTCAGCACAGTACTAACCCTTTCCACCCTGCAGAGATAAGACAGAAATAAATTATACTAAGAATTGAACAATTAAGAATTAACTTAGCCTAATTCCCTTGAACATTGAGAAGGAACAGAATTTATTTTGGAAAGGGCAGCCACTGGTTTAATCAGACTTGGACTATTTTTTTATGCCACCATGTATCATGCAGTTGTATTCATAACGCTGCTAAACTGCAAAACGCCAAAACCACTAAAGTCTTCAATATCTGAACTCAATGAACTACTTTTGCTATCAAACTAACTCCCAAATTAGTGGGCAGAGAAGAGGCCTGAATTAAAATAAAAATCAAAATATCGAGAACATCATTCTACCCACCTGAAGCTACAGAAATGTCTTCCTCCAATAATCATAATTAAAGTATTTGTATCAGTATCTTTTGATGACCATAAATACTTCAGACTCATTATTATTGTCACCATGGGTAAATACCAAGAAATCACCACAGGCATATGACAATGAAGTCATGGGAAGCAGAGAAACATATAAAGAAAAAATTCAATGATGATCTTTGCAAAGTTTTCGATTTAGGCCAATTTAGCCTCAGCTAGAAGTTGCTTTTTTGGCAGCTTTATAATGCTGTAAATTCCAATCATCCTGAAACACTTACATTTTGCTCAAGGGGTTATTCTTGTTCTGCCACCACAACAAGGGGGAATCCTGAATGGCTGGCAGGAAGCTTACTTTTCTTCTTGGAGAAAGGTTCCATTAGAGTGTACAGTGAACTAATTCATTAGAGCCCCACTTCCTTCCCAAAAGTTAAACTAAATAACCCAAGTTCATTTATGTAAACTGCCAAAAGGAAAAAAATTAATGAAGTTGGAGTACTTAGAAAAGAATAACAGACCATATCCTACTTTGTCCATCAAAAATTATGTTTGCTTAAGCAGATGAGAAAGAATTATTAAACCTTTTCATTGGGTAGACAGAAGTCAGCAATTAGTAGTGGAGATTTTGCTGGAAAGGAGGATGCAAGTAGAATGAAAAGCACTGAGGCCATAAGAATTTTATTTAAAAAGAACCAAAAAAACCACAGAAAATTTATTAACAAAATGGAACCAATATTCTTCTCCAGTTTTCTGTTTTCAGCAAATTCATCATGAGAAGTCAAATTTATACCAAAATGTCTGGATTACCAGTTACAGCAAAAGCACTAAATAGTTCACATGTATAGGTTTTAAAAATATAACATATGATTTTAGTGCCATTAATATATTTTAAGAACACTGAGCAAACTTGAAAGGTCAGAACACCAAACTATTCCACTTGTCCTTCTTACCCTGACAGAACTCATTCAATCCTGGTCACTGACTAAGATACAGCTACCCCAATCTAAAAAGGTACAGTTTTTCTATATGCAGTTTTAAAAATATAGATTGTTGAAAAAAGAAAAAAATCATGTGGGCAATGCAGATTTAATTTGTACATTAAGGTTAATGTTTCTTACATCAGATCTATTCATAGAATCATAGGATAGAATCAGAGTAATTTCATTTGGAAAGGATGGCTAAGGTTACATAGACCAGCGCTTAACCCAATATTGCCAAGTCCACCACTAATCCTCTACACTGATATATATTTACATGAAAAACTTGGAGTTTATATGGCACCTGTCTGAGGCTTCTGCTCTTCAAGTTTTTTGTCCTGAATGATTCCACCTTCATATAAGTAGCAGAGCTTTTCAGAGATAAGAAAGGCACATGTAGGCTCAGGAGTACCTCCTTGAATCATGGGATCATTTAGGCTGGAAAAGACCCTTTAAATCCTCTAGTCCAGCTGTTAACCCAGCACAAGGCCACCAATAAAACATGATCCTAAGCATCCCATCGATGTGTCTTTTAAATCTCCCCAGGGATAGTGACTCCTCCATTTCCCCAGGCAACGTGTTCCAAAGCTTGACAGCCCTTTCTGTGAAGATATTTTTCTTGATATCCAATCTAAACCTTTCCTGGCACAACCTGAGGCTATTTCTCTCATCCTACGACTTATTACCTGGGAGAAAGCACCCAAAAATATGAGGTCCCTAGCTTCTAAGTAAGAACTTACAAAAAATAATGATGACTTTGACTTTCTGAGAGTCTTGATACTTATCAGCCATGTAAACTTACACAATTTTTAAATAAAATATCCTCAATTTTTCTTCTCCTACACTAATTATTAATTAGTTCTGATGGTCTCAAACTCAAGATACAATATGGACAAGTCATCAAAAATTCATAGGGATTTGAAAAATATTATCAGCATTCATGTGCTCTATAAAGTATACAGGAGGTTATAATCTGACATTTTTATGCCTACTTGTGGAATGGAGGTCATTTAATGAAGACTTTCTTTAGCTTCCATGATGCTCACATTCTGCCATCTTTCTGACGGTCTGGAGAAGTAAATTAAACTCAGATTGTACTTTAATGGAAAATCAAATTTATTCTTTCAGGCCTCTTGACTAATTACCAGTGTATAATTTTTGCTTTCTCAGTTGCTGCAGTTGCAGTTCTTGAAAGTTTAAAGGCCCAAAAAGAAGCAACCGCCTCTTCAAACTGTAGAGAGTATTTGTGCTGCATGCAATCTTCAGACTGCCTTGACTTTCCTCAGCAACAGCATATCCAGAATGACAGAGAACCTTCCCAGAACATCAAGAGTATGGTTATTGCTCTTCTAGTTCATAAACTGCCCCTCTCCTCTCTTTTCTGTCTCATCTCAAACATCTGTAGCATGAAAACATTGTGAATATTACATATGCAACTACAAGTTTCATTCAACTTGTAAAAACTATAAAATAAAAAAAAAAACCCTTACCACATAAACCCCCCCAAAAAGACATGAAATTGCAACAGATTATGAGAAGTGTAAAATTTGCAAAGCAAATGTATGCATGTTTTTGGCAAAATACACTCCTTGAGCAATGCACACATAAACAAACCTTCCCCTCACTATTCCTCAGAACTGCAACTTACAGCCCTTTCAAACACCCAGGCTGTTTTTCCCAAAGGCTGGCTCCCAAAGGTTGCCAAAAGGTTGGCTTTCCCAAAGGAGGTCCATTACCCCTAGGAAGCAGATCACCCACACAAATTCAGGAAATGAAAGATGGGTTTTCTCTTCTTCTTGGATTGTTTTTAATTGGCTCAGTGTTGAGTATTCCATACAACTCAGCTTCTTCTACTGAGTCTCACAAGAAAATGGGCCACAAGGGTACACAAAAAAATTAACAGACAAACAACAATTAAAGCTTTTATTGTTCTTTTATTTCAGAATTTTTGTGTGCTTGTGAGCATGTCATGGGACACTTCCTGATCATCTCTCTTCAAAAACTTCCATGAGTGGTTTGAATAGTTTTTCTTATTCCTCTGAGAAGTAACACAGTAATGGTTTATAAAATTTTGTTACTAGCGGGAACGCATGGAAATCTGATGTGATAAGACAGATGAAGCCAAAGACTTTGAAGACACCAAAGACTTTGATGGGAAAAAATTAATGAATCAATTATTGGCATACATCAATTAATAACTGATCCCTTCATGATCACAGATCCTCCACTTTCCCCAGAGGTCTTTCTCCAGAAGACTGAAAATACAAACTTTTACAGAGATTTACAGAGACCTGCCAATCACAACTGTCTAAGAGAATTGCTGCATGATTGTTATCCAATTTTTAAATCAACGATATTTTCATTCCATCCTATCCCTATTTGCACATCACAAGAACACTCTGATGACTTGAGCTTCATAGAGGAGCAACTCCCTCTAGGTATTTTGGAAAGCACTAAATACCTTAATTTTCAGATTTTAATATTAATTATAACTGGTTTTGGGACACTGCTGAGATTTGAACCAATGTCCTGTGTTAACCCTGACCAATCAGTCAGTCTTCAGTACTTAAGCCCCACATAACCCATGTGCTTATACAGCAAGTAAAAAATAAGAGTTTCAGCAGTTGGTTTCTGAACAAGGCAAGGAAACTGTCTTCACTGACATGAACACTTACTCAAATCATTAGCACAATGCATACACATGCTCTCACTGTAGAATCCAGCTTTTATTCAGTTAACTGATCTGCATCTTTAGGAGTTTGTCAGGTTTTAACATTCAAACATAAATGTAGGGATCTGTAGAAATCACTACAGAACTAGCTTGATTCTTATGTCAGGTATTTGTTATAGTTGGCTTACTGAACTGCAAATTTCCTTTTGGTGAGACTTATTGAACAAGGCACTCTTTGTAGAAGGCAGCAACACTACTATTTTTATCTGAGCTTACAGAACCTGTAATTTGGGAATTGCAAATTTACAGCATTGTGAGATTTCCTTTTGTGCTCCTTGTAACTTCAAACCCTGCACCAAATTCTACTACCTCTACTTATCCCCAAGCAATGACTCACATCTCAAACTGCAGTTTTCAGAACAAATACCTCAGGTAGTATCAAGCTCTCCATTTTTCAATTAGAAGAGCCACAAAGGCTCCAACAAGAATGAAATAAATTTGAGTTCCACATACATTTTCATATTATTTCCAGTCTCTTTTAGAACTGGAGATTCAAAAGATATGCAGGTTCTGCCAACACTGCACAAAAATAAATCTGACTTGCTGATGGCATGGGAAGAGCATGATGCTCTTCTCCATGCCCAGTACTGTCAGTGCAGAAGCAAAGAGGAGTGGCTGCTTGAACAAAGCCATGCTGCCAAATAGCTGTACATGGAGCTGCTGCCCAGTCTTTCTCAAATCAGCCTGCAGACATTCAAAGAATCCAGGTGGTGCTGCACTGGCTATCACAACCAATGTAAAAATCACAAACATTAACAATAACAAAAAATTCCACGTGTTCATTCACAGAAAAACAAAACAGAACACTCTTCTTGCTTCAGCTGTGGCTGTAGCCTGTAAAGTGATTATGTATGAAGGAAAGAATTCAGTATGCCTTTCAGCTTTCATGAATTAGGAGCGATTTCAAATGAAAAGGAAAAAACAAGGTCTATCTGAGTTACAGTCTGACCAATCTGACAGCTGTTGTCACAATAAACACAAAACCCATGACGCATCACCCATATATATTTTCACTATGAAGCACAACAAAGACAGCAAGCATCCTTTAGCACAAAAGCCCCATGCACAACCTCCCCCCTGTGGCATTCTGTTCTGATGCATTATTTGCACTAGTGTGTATCCAGGAACTACACTCATGAGCAAGCACAACACTGCATTCAGGCACAGAACCATCCTCTTCATAAAGTTTCAATTAGCCTTTCAACTCAATTGCACTGCATAAAAAAGAATCTGGGATACTGCATGATGTCATGTTTCCCAAGAAATTTAATAATATATTTTATTTTTCCTATTGACATTTAGTTTGGTTCTGAATTCAAAATATGAAACCAAAAAAGCAAAATGAATTATCCCATGAAAGTTCACAAATTATTCCATTGTTTTTAATAGCACTGGGCAAATCCTACTGAATTAGGCATGAATTTGTCACATATGCAACAAAGAATTTAAGACTAATATATTGTTCCCATTGTAAATCTTAGTTTTAGAGGTTACATGTTAACATTTTAAATCAGCTCCAGGCTTAAGCTGGGAAATGTCAATTATTCCACAAGCAGAAAAAAAATACAGAAAGATGACTGACAACCAGATCTGCTTTTAAGACCACTGCTGGCTAAATAAGATCCTTTATGAAATACTTGACCAACATGCTCTGTCAACTGCTGTACTATCTAAGGTACATTTGCACAAACTCTTCTCAGCCTGCACACATTAAAACTGATGCCCGGGATTTTGGGAAACAATTCCACAACTCGAGGTGTACCACATTCACAGAGCCTTTTTCACCCGAGGAACGTAGCTCCCGGGGAACTGTCAACATGCACGTAAACAGAAGACAGTCTTCTCGAAGATCTATTCCTATTTAACCCTGCCACTGCATGCCTTTTAAACGACGTAAAACAGAGTGTTACTATCCCCAAGAACTGTCCATCCCTAGCCTGGGTCCCCCGGGCGACTCCGCGTGCCGCTTCAAGGAGTATTGCGGAGGGTGCACCTCAGGACCCACAGCACCCTGGATTGCGATACTCCCGCCAGCTCCCCGGGAGCTACCAGGGCTCCCTAGAGGCAGGACGCCCCCAGCCCGGACAGTTAAATCACGGGCTGGCCCTGGCGGAGTGAGGTTTGGGCAGGGGCCAGCCGCTCCAGCCCGGCTCTCCCTGCAGGTACCGTCCGCCCGCCAGCTCGGCCCGCCCGGCGAGTGCCGGTGGCGCCGGGCAGTCCCAGCCGTCAGCGCTGTGCCCAAGGCAGCCGCCGGGCCCGGGAAAGCCCCCCGCCCACGCACGACCCCGCGCCAGAAGCAAGCCACAACCCCAATCAGCCAGGGCACGGCGAGCGGACCCAGGCGCTCGGACACTTACAGCGCTGGCAGAGTCCCGGCACGGCCGCCAGCAGCCGGGCCGCCCCGAGGAAGGCTCCGGGGCCGCGCTGGCACCTAGGCACGGAGACGATCCCCGCGGTGAGGCACGCCAGCAGCGGCACCCACATCATGCGGCGCGGCCGGCACCGCTCCCGCTCCCTCGCCCTTTTCTCGGGGCCGTGTCTCGGCGCCGCGGCGCTCTCAGTCCCGGCCCCCGCGGGGGCGGCGGCGGCGGCGGCGGGCCCGGGGGAGGGGCGGCG
>VWYI01000385.1:0-18530 GCA_013399455.1 Anthoscopus minutus | reverse complement strand
CTTGGCACGGCCGCTGCCCCCGGGCGGGGAGGCGGGCGAAGGCCACGGGCAGAGCGCCGCGCCGTCAGCCACCGCCGCACCTCGTCCGCCGCTTCGGCCCCGTGGCGGCCCTCGCTCCCTGTCAACCCGGCGCCGCTTGCTCATGCGACCCTCACCCCCGTCACCACCTCCGCACCCCGCGGCGCTTCCCCCGGCCCCAGGAACGCCGCCGTTTCCTTCGGGGCGTCCCGCTGGCAACAGCGGGCCGGGCCCTACTGAGGGCCGGCAAAACTCCCCCGTTCACTTCATGTCACCTCAAAACACATCCCCTCCTTTACCACCCTCCAGAATGATATCTGCCCGGAGTTTCCACCCCTCCGGGCGCAGTGGGAGTAATGCAAAGGTTAACCGTGCCTGGAAAGTACCGCGCCATACGGGCCAGGAAAGCCCCGCCGGGCCAAGGTGCGACCTCCGGCCGCCGCCGTGCCCTGCCCGGCTCCACTCCCCGGCGGAGCTCCCTGCAGCTCATGTCGCTGTGCTCCTCTGGAGGGCTCCGTTCCTCCGGGAAGCTATGGATGGAGGCGTTTTCCCGGCAGGTAAAGCCCACCTGGGCACCTCGTCACATGCCGGTGGCCGGGCCCCCGCCCCGCTGCGTTATGGAGTAGCTCTGCTGGCCTTGGGTCTCTGATGGCCAGCCCCGTGGCATCCTTCATTTCTGATACTGGCAACAGATGAGAGTGCACGCAGGATCCTAAAAGGATCTCTATGCCGCATCCAAGTCTGCCTATGCAGGGTACAATGTTAATAAATCCTACAAATACAACAGTGTAAATAATGTGCTGTTTCACTGTCCTTACGAATGAACGACTGCAAAAGCCTTTTAAGATCCTGTGCTGAGCCTTGAGGGGCTATGAATGGTTTAGCGTCTGAATGTCAGAGGTCAGGAACTGAACACCGTGGGTTTGTTCCGAGTGTTGAGGAAGAGTTGGTCCCACTCTTGGGAGTTTTTAAATGATGTATCCCTTTTTTGCTCATTTTGGAAAACTCCCCCATTTCAGACATCTGAGTATCATTCATTAAGTGGTCACAGCCCAAATGGGGATATGGGATATGAGAAAGCCATAAGCAATGACACTTAGAAAGCAGTATAACATCTACAGGACTTTAAATATTGTGGCAATCTTAACTTAAAAGCTCTATGATTTCAGAGGTCACAATCTCAAACACTGTAGGTGGAGAGCTGTATGTCCCTTTAGAATTCAGTTGGGTGCTATTTGAAATAAGATACACTGGTGACAGGTGAACTAAACTCAGTTTACTCCTGTTGGATACTGTACTGTCTTATCTGTAGATCATGATGTTGGAAATTGATGGTGATTCAGTTGTATCTGGAAAAAAGGATTCAGATGATACATGAAGAAATTCAAGGAAATATTTTTAAACAAAATGCCAGCAGAAGCAAAAGTGACTGAAACTGCGATCTTCCTGTTTTAGATTTTTTACCTGCATAGCCTAAGTGGCACTGATGGGAGGAAGGATACAGTTAATATCCCATACAGATATATTGCGTATGCAACTATTTATTAGGTAGAATGTAAATTATGATAAACAGCATAAAGAAAATGGCTATGTCCTCAGCAGCATGAATTATCTTCTGAGCTTCTAAGCAAAGACTGTTCATCATGCAAATAGGAATCAGTCATTACATGCGCTACTCCTGATGAGAACATCATTCAAGGATTTGGTATTCTGGGCAGAAAAACAATATCTACAGTTTAATGTGGAAAAAAATGGATAATTTTTTCCTATAAAATCTGATAATAAGATAACCAAAATGAAACCACTCTGGTCATTAACATAAACCCTGAAAAAAAATATGCCAATATTGGGTTAAAACTATGTACCCTGAATAAAGTCACCAGTAAAAAAGCCAAGAGCTGAAGATGCCAATAGCTTAGGCCTCAAAGTGTAGAAGCTGCTGTAAGAGTTTAAAGTATAGTCTGCTGGTTTACATAAAATACCCTATTTCTTTGGCTTCATTCTTCCCCTGGTGGAATCCAAGAACTTAGAAACATTTACTTTGCAGTGATAGCATCTTTGAATATATTGTTATTTAGACTGTTTATAATGCAATAATATAATTAGGCAGGAGTTTTGGATAATAATTCTAGGCTTGCAGGTGGAGAAACTGACTCATCCAAGGTCACATAATAGAGTATGTAACTCTTTAACTCCTGTAAAAAGGAATTTAACACCACTGGAAATGGATTTAAAGTCTCAATCCATTGTCCTATCCACAGGGCTATGAATCTTCGAAGCAATGTGTTTGTGGAATCTCTGTCCTTGGAGAGAGTTGAAACTCAGCTGAACATGTTCCCAAGCAGACTGAATTAATTGGACCTGTTTTGAGCAGAGGGATGGTTGGGCCTCAGGGGGCTTTTTCCAACCCAAGTTATTCTACAAATTTTTGTGGTGGAAAGTGTGTTATTATATTACATGTATCCCAAATTTCTTGAAGTGTTATAACTGTGGCTTCTTTCCAGTGTTGACATTTACTTTATTGAAACAAAATGCAATTTTCTATCACCTTGTTGGTGAATAGTCTCTCTTTTCAGGAAACAGCTTTGAAAATATTGCATCTGCAATGAATATTAACTAGACCTGGTCAAAAAGCCCAAAACTTTTCTTACAAAAACCATGTTCCTTTTTTGGTTGAATGTTTCCAACCATCTTTAATGTGCCATTTCATGGGGGAGAGTCCAAACCAGGACTGCAAAGGGAAGATTGATGGTGTTTTACAACTTCTAATATCAAAACTTTTTTATAATGAAAAGTGTTCATTATCCAGTCTTGTGATTTCTTACATTATCATGGAATCTTAGACACAGTTAAAATACCCATAAAAAGTATTTTGGTATTATTTAATTTTACTTTCCTTCAACTTCCTATACTATTTTGATAGTATAGAATCCTGAAATAGTGCAGTAATTATTTTGGATTTAGTGGCATCACTTGTTCCCACTGACATGCAGATTTTAAATTTTTGTCAGTATATCTAACTAAAAGACTCATATACTTGCCTGCCAGATACAACTGCATTTGCGATCAACTGGGTTAATTTCTTTACATAACATTTGAGTTTAAAACTGCATCTGTTTTGTATGAAAAGGTCAGTGTATTGTGCAAATCCTTTATAAACCATCAGTTAAAAATGATGTGAGAATTCAAAATCAGTGACTATTCCCAAAAACAATTGCCAAGAAGTCATAGGCCTCTTCCTCAGAAGTGCAGGCTATGAACAATCCAGTTATGCTGTTTATTATATACAGAAAAATTCTACATATAATTGCAGCTCCCCGATGCAGTACACATTTTTTTTAGCAAAATGTGCTTTTATTTTGTAATTCTGAAAAATCTGTGATGTGTTTCCTTATAAGATATTAAAACTGTGCACACTGATTTTCATTTCTAGACTCAGTTCTTATTGTGAGAACTGGTAATGCCAGTTTCTAAACAAAAAATCTTCACTCTCCAAAATAGTATTTTTCATTATTTTCTTCATAATACCTACCTTAGTTGCCAGCCTATGCTACTGAACTTCCTGATGTACATGGCACAAAGATAAAATGGTCCATTTTAAGGTAAAACACTAATCCACATTGCCCAATGTTCTATTTAACATTTTGTGAAGGCTTACATTGATTTCAGGTGTGCATTTCATGTGAGTTTACAAATATTACTTAAGTTTTCAACTTCAGTGGGCCTGCATGAAGTTATCTGGCAACATCTGAACCACTACCTTTTTGCATTTACCCTCTCAGTGTCAACAGTTGAGTCAATGTCATGCAGACAGGTGGAATACCACTATTTCTTTTCCATATACTCAACCTGGTGATTTATGTACATTGCACCAAAATGTTGTTGTTATTCATAATTTATTTGGAAAGCTTTAACTATAAAATGATTTTCTTTTCTGGTCTATGTGGAAGAAATTTCTCCATTCTGGTTAATTACTTGCAATATTTTGCTGGTACACTTTTCTTCCTTGTTTATATAACCAATTGAATTGTAAAGTTTTTATATTAAAAACAAAGTATGTAATCCTCCTGAAATCCCAGAGCATGATCTTGTGTACTTCAGTGCTTCTAACAAGTCCACTGAAGAAGACTGTTCTATAAGACAATAAACCTGTGATATTTCAGACTATTCCAAGAAAATAAAAAAGGCAGTGCAGATGGGTTCTTAACAGCAATGGTCATCAAGCAGTTGAGACAGACACAGCAATCACTTCACAGGTGAGAATGTGTCACTCTCTTTAGGGTTTACTAGTTTAAACCCAATGCTTTAAGTTCTATACAGACACTCATTTTCCTAAGAGATCTGTAGTGCAGACAGCTGATTTGTAAATTGGCACTGGGGAGGCCTCAATGAAGGTGTCCCCATCCTCTGTTTAAGAAATAGTAGGATGATTTTTCTAGAGACAAGGAAGCTTAAGAAATTTTCTATGTAATCCCCCTAGGATGCTCAAAACCATAAAAATATGTATTGTAACAAGTGGTCAAAACTGAGGTCGTTTATTGAAATGGTCTGAAAATCTCTTCCTGGAAGTAATTACTGAAAACCCCCAGTAGAGTATTTAGTTAAACAGATGTATTCTGAAAGAAGAACATTTCAGTTGTTGTCACATGAAGAGTTTTAAAGAACAGTGTTACACTAAGGTTTTTTGGTATTTCCTCTATGCATTTTTATGTGATGGAACTGGTATTTTAGACCGAAGTGTTTTCTTTTGACAAATACACTGTGTTGTGTTTTGAGAGTCTTTCTGACTTCAGAGAGGTGAGTTCCCCTGTGGTCTGTCTTCAAAGTATAAAATTTACCTGGGATTCATCTAAATGCTGTCATTAATACTTACAAAGATATTACTTCATGGATTTACAGGCACCATGGCTTGATTTCTGAAAGGAATAGTCAGCAGAACAGTAGGCCAGATGAGTTATTTAATTAACTCTATTTCAGTGGGACTTTGGCCTGAAGAGCCAAAGACCTGACCCAGTGTTACTAATCTGTGTGCCATTTTCCTGTTTTCCTTCGGTGGCTAACAAAGAATATAGTTTTAATTAGTTTTATATTCACAAAGGACTGACGCCCACCCAAAAACAGTCATAGCATCTTTGAAACTATGTTGTTTTCCAGCTCCATGGAGGATGGGTGAAGACTAGATAGAGGTAGTAGACATTTTGATAGAGGTAGGTATAGATCCACAGACACTGTGGACCAGCTGAAGTCAACTGAACTCTGAAAACACACATTTCACAGAATAGTTTGTGACATGCACAAATAGCATTTTTATTTCTACAGAGGAACAAGAGCCACTGTGAAGTTTAGCAAGTCACACTTTTTTTTTTGTTGGTTTTTTATGTTATTATTGCGAGCTCAAACTGTCCACGGAGCTCTGTGTGTTTTTATTTATTTTACCTCCACCCATTTTCTTCTGTTCTTCTTGCCTGTCTCCTACCTTTCCCTCTGGTACTTGAAAAAAGTATGTAATCTCTACTAAGTGCTGAGAGCCAGCATAGGTGCCCATCAAGTGACTGTATTACAACTCAGGTGCTTTCATTTTCTTCTTCTTCAAAATCTTTTTTCCTCTCTTTTATTTTTTTTTTTTCCATTGAAGACTACTACTCCAATTCTGTCTTCCTCATCTGCATTAAAAAGTTTTCTTTCTTCTCTCTGCCCAGTCACTTTGAATGGATCTTCAAATATTTACAGGCCTCTTGCTTTCCTCACCTACTCCTTCTTTGGGTCTCTCACTTCCCTAGCGGAGTCCCAAGGTCACGATTGCTGCTGCTGCAGCTGTCTCAAGCAGCTTCTTCCTGATCCTCCTTGCACAGCAATTTCACCCTTTTCTGTCCCCTGGATTTAAAACCTTGGGTTAGCAAATGTCCAAATGTAATATTCTATAATAATACAGTAGGCCTGACAGTTTTGGAAATTTTCAGAGAAAATTCCCACATTTGCCCCAGACAACCACTAGCTCACTTGTTATTTCCCAGAGGTTTCCTATGTTATGTTTTACAAGGAACTGGTAGAAAGTAGGTAGAATATAGTAGATAGTAAGTAGGAAATATTTCTTGGGACTTCTGAAAGTTTAAAGTTCCTCCTGAGAAACTTTTGAGGAAATTAGGTGCTAGAAGTTGAAAGGGAAAGTTAAGATGCAGTTCATAAACAGCATTAGTGCTGTTTAGCAGAAATCAAAGTTCATTTCTAGCTCAGTGTAACCTGTATGGATCAAGCTCAAAAGTGTCCTGCAGTTCAAAAGCAGAAGTTTGTAACTGGATGACTGATGAGTGCAAATTGTTTCTCCTGCCCATAGCTAAGCTGCTGCATTAGCAGTGGCCAATGAGTGGAAAAATCCCACAGGCAAACTCCATGTGTATATGGTAGAGGGGGAAGTGGGAGGGGTGGGGAACATGGAGAGGAAGTGGGTGGTTTTCTGGAATTATCAAAGGTCCTGAATATCTCTGGTAGAATTTCATCAGATCTTGTCCTCAGTCTTGAAATATGGTAGGCACATTGCAGCCTGGTTGCTCTCTGTGTAGTATTTACTTGCATATCCTCTCCCTTCTCTCACCAGATTGCTGCTCAAGACTCGCTGCTAAAATAACAACTAAAAGTAATCAAGAAATATTTAAGTGCAAAATCATGAGAGAATGGAGGCAGATGGAGACATTTATAAACAGTAAAAAACCATTGCTTATTGATTTTTCTAATTGTTTCAAATATATGTCCACACATATATCATCTCACCTCTTAAATCCTGCTTATAGTCAGGCTGTTTTCATTTTGGCATAAGAGCATGTATGTTTGGGCAGCACTCACACAAATCATCCCTACTTCTAAAAGATATCTCGACTTCTGAATTTTTTTTTATTCATGTCAATAAGTCTTCTCTTGTCTAATTCTAGGATCCAATGGAATTGTAGTTATTTGTTTTACTGCTCATCCTTTAAACTATAATAAAGCTAAGATTATTCTTAAAATATCATATAATGAACTCTTGGAATTTGTAGATAAGAAATTTGTAGGATTTAAAAATAGATGAGGTATTTATGTGAATTGTATGTGCCTTTATGTTAGCCAGGATAAAATTTCCTATCAAAGGTAAGTGTTTGTACCTCAGAACAAGAACTGATCACTTTCTAAGTCTGCACAGAAATTTCTCCTGCAGCCACACCATTATGTGTTCCTTTAAAGATGATTTCCACCTTTGCTGAAGCATCTGGTACCAATTGTGACTAAAGTCAGTGTAAGGCATGAGAGGGACTATGGGATTATTGTATTGCTAAGGAATAGAGACTTTTTCTGGGACAGACAGTTCTAACCTGAGTTGAGGCAGTCAGGAGTAATTGAATTGTTCAGCAGTATATAAAGTCAGTATGAACTGAGGACCAAAATTAAGGCCACACTGTTAGCAGGTACTTGAATAGGATACACAGCTACCTTAGGTTTTGCCAGACCATATCTTTTTATCTCAAATGGAAAATATTTTACAAAATTAAGTTACAGCTAGGCTAATAATTTGTTCCATTCAAATTTAATTGATGTGATATTGTACCGGCAAATAATCCTTGTGTGACATGACACTCTAAAGAATGCTGGAAGTTGAGGGGAAAATAGAGATTGCAGAGTAATTTGGTGTGTGTTTGAAGAAAAATATTTCTGATAAAACTTCTTTGGCACCATTTTCCCTCATGGGTCATCTTGAATTCAAGACTCAAATGATTGTATGAGAGACAGATTATAGATGAAACAGAAGCGTTCATGTTAAATTTCTGGGTGAAATGGTATAGCCTGTACAACATAGGAGGTCAGAAAAGATTGCCATTACAATTCTGTCTTGATTTAAATTATATCAGTCTTCTAAGTGTCCACTCTTCTAGGGGTGATTAACAAAACTATATAACTTGGCCTTGGAAGAGAAAACAGTGAACAAAGTTAATCTGCAGGTGTGTCCTGGGTGACTCTGAAACCATTAAAGATTATATTACACATTACATTAAATTAAACTAAAACTTCACCTTGCTGAACAGAAAAATAAAGGTGCCAAACCAAAATAAAGGATAGAAGAGCTAGCACCATAGGCAGTATGAGAGGATATCAGTGACATGCGCCTTACCTGCGCACAAACTATCCTAATAACTACCATGGGAGGTTATGATCACAAGAGATGTGATCCAGGTAATAACCTGAAGTACAACTGTGCATGCCACAGATGACATAGACACATGGACCACTCAAAAGGACAGAAGAGAATGACTAGATCTTTAGCCTTTAGCATTAACTGTCCCTCAGGGAATACTGCAAATATCCAATGATCACAGCTTGAAAATGCACAGTTATGAGTTTACATTGCTTACAGGTTTTCGTTTTACAATGGAGGCCAAGATGCCTCTGCCACTAAGCTTCTCATGTGTGGGTGGATATCACTAATTCTCTGTAGGTTCTTGGTTTATTTTTCAGAGCACCATTGTCAATTTGTCAGTCTGCATCCCCATAAGAACATGAGAGGTGTCATTCCTGTAAGAGGAGAGGATGAGCCAAAAATCAATCAGAACCCATGAAAAGTCAAAATGGAGTTGGACGCGTAAATAAGGATTAAACGTCAAAACTTGAACCATAGGAATTAACAGGTTTTTGTTGTCCAGAATTTCTTTGAGCCTATGATAATACAGTGAAATACCTCCTTCTTAAAATATGGTTTTGTTTGCAGCTTGTCCTCAAGGATGTAAGACATTTATGATGAACATATAACAGAAATCATAAAATATTCATTAGTAATACAAAAGGTTCATTTCAAACTGTAGTTCTTTGCTAGTTTTACATTTTTGCTTCGTAGCCATATTGCTTCAGAGTGTTCATTTTCATTCAGATCCACACCCAATACTCTAAAGTCTAACAAAGAAGGAAAATAAAAGGTCCCCTTCTCTCCACAAGGAGCAAAGTGTAACATTTACCATGCTATGTTACAAATTCCAGATACATTAAAAAAAGGTTTCCCAATCAATTATTTCATTGTGTAAAACTCATAGTTCATTGAAAATGAAATCTTTATAATATGTTTCAAAAACTTCTGAAAGAAGTCAGCACTGCTCAGTTAGTATAGGCACTGTGAATAAAGAACAGTGATTTTGAGTTAATTGATGACAAACAGATAGTTGTACCTAGCTGGAAAATTGAGGCAGAATTCTGCCTGTTGGTGCTAAAAAGAGCCATGGCCAGGATTTGCTTTTCCATCTCAGTTCCTCCTATTTTAGAGGAGCTTGAATTTCCAGAGTGTCTGGAAAGATCTGTCTCTCCTCAGCTGAGAACATAAGACCTACAAAAACTGCCTGCTGCCTCCATTGTGTTGTCCAAATGGTAGCTGGGCACACCATCACTTTTTTTGTTCTTGAGCCATTCATTGCTCAGCAGATTTTGCTGCTTCTTAGTTCTGGCTGTCTTCTTTTATCAAAACAAAAAATAGCATGATTTGGGTTATTTTATTTTTATTTTTTAAGATTTTAGGGTTTTTTCCAAATTGAAAATGAATGCATAAACAAAAAAATTCTTTCTGTAGTACTGTTGAACTACCATGAGGTTTTTTTCCTTGATTTGTTGTGGTTTTTTTTGTTTGGTTGGTTCTTTTTGGTGGGGCTTTTTGGTTGTTTTCTTTGAACAAATATTTTTCCCCTCTTTTAGTAATAGTGACCATGGAGGTTGCCTGTAATGGTAGTAGATAAACATTTTTCCATTCCAAATACGGGAATGGAGTCTGGTGGTATCCCTCTAAAGGAGTATAGCAAACCTTTAGGTGGCAGCCAAGGGCTGCAGTTTGAATCCTTACATTTATTAGTAGTGTGTCTTATTGTCTCTGCCTCAGTTAGCAAGCAGAATATTATAAAGAATGAATTTCTAATCCATCCAAAAGTAAAACAAATAAAGCTGCAGGTGAAACAATCTTTAAAAAGCTGGTATATATATATCTGGGTATATTGGAGTACATCTGGGACTCTCTGCAGTCTGTTGCGCTTCCACCAAGTTCTGTTCTCTTCAAAGAACACTTAAAAGCATATCCTAAACCCCAATGTCTTACTCCTATTGACAAATTTATCATAAAAAATGACATTCAATCTAGTGCCTTCATGTTGTGCTCAGAACACATGACCATGATGATGTGAATGATAATTTGTGTGCAGATCTGGGTGGAGGTTGGAAACCCTTGTTGATCCCTTCGCATGTACATCCTCTGCCTCATGGCCATCGCAACAGTGCAGTGGAGACTGCTGATCCCCTTCCCCTCCCACAAAGGAATGCCTCCTGAGCACCTCCAAAGATGGTCATTCAAATGGTATCTTCAGGAATTATTGTTCCAACTTTTTATTCCCATTCCACTCTAAATTGGAGTTTTGTGGAAATGGCGGGTTGTTGTTTTCTTCATAACATGAACTATCCTGAGCTTACATTGCTGCAGTTATGCAGTAGATGTGTTGAAATGTATTATAACAATGTATTCTTAAGTTATCTAGTGATATAAAAATGTTTTTTATTGAAAATAAAACTGAAAGAAACTGTAGGCTCAAGGGTCTCCCTTAGGGAAAGAAATCTTTCTCTTTCTTTGTTTTTCTAAATAACTGCAAAATGATATCTTTTGATGCAGAACTTTTTTGTTTGTGTGGTTGGTTGGGGGTTTTTTTGTTTGTTTTTTGTTTTAATTACTGCCATTTTCATACAGGAAAATATGACTGCATTTGTGTTAGGTAGTTTGGAAGTTAAAACTAGAGAATGAGTGATTTACAAATAACCTCATTTGTTTACTGTATTGTTCCTGAAGTTTTTCTTTGCATAATTAGCAATCACATGCAGCTACAAATCATGTTGTTTACCTCTGCAGTCTAATGCAGGATACATTGCCTCACCACCCCACAGAGAGTCTCAAATGTTCAAAATTGCAGTGCCAAAAACCTACATATGTGGAGAACAAATATCTAAATACAGCACTGAAACAAGGAATTGTACCCTGACTGGGAACCAGATGTTAAAAATCAAGTAGTTTAACTTAAATGACTAGTGGTTCAGCAACCAACAGGATTTACATATTACTTTATTTTAAGCAGTTTGTGAAGGTGTAAGGTCTGCCTGAGTGTGAATATGTAACAGCTAAGAAGATTTTTTTTTTCCTTAATTTTCCCAACTATTTTTTTTTCTTTTTTTTCCTTTTCATATTATCTATTTTATATGAGTCCATGTGGGTGACTGGAGACATACATGAGCCTGATATCCAGTATTTCTGAATCTTCAGGTGCCAGCAAGGGCCTCTTCAGAAGTTGTATACAGCTGCAATAAAGCCTGAGCTGGACTGGGGCTGACACAGCTGCCTCCCTGAAGAGCCTGTTCTCTGGTTTGTGTCTAGTTAGCTTTAGTGGGAGCAGAGTGGAAGGGAAGAGGAGAGCAAGGCTGTTCCTACCTGTGGAGAGGTGCTGTGCTTTTCCCAAGGCTGATCCCCCTTACTCCCATGCATTGCTGCATACCACAGGCTGCAGAAAAATGGCAAGCATCAAGCTTTACAAATTCTTTGCATTTCAATTGTTCACTCCCATTTCCTGGCCCAGACTTCCACTCATTCACATCTCTGCTTGACTGGTTCCAAGAGGTTTGCAATCACCTCCAGAAAGCAAAGAAAGTGACATCTAATTCACATGATTGAAATTACTTAGTAAGCAGAATGGGCTGAGCTTATGTGGAATACAGCCAAAATGCTATAAAAGATGCCATTTTTATTCAAGAGGCACCAATAGATGTTTACAAGACAAAAAAGGTAAGGACAAAAGTTTTTTACCCGTAAGACACCCACTTCTCTTGCATGTATATTCCTTGTTAATGAAATTTTTTTGTTCATATATCAAAACATTAAAGGATTTCTGAATAGAAACAGTGTTACTAAATTATCTACTTACTTTTTAGTTAAATATTTTATTAGTTCATAAACACCTTTTTCAAGTGAAAAAATACCCATCCACTCCTGTTTAAACATGCAATCGCTCTTGGGGGAACATTTATTTGGAGGCTCTGCCTCATAATCATGGTTTTCTAAGTGACAGTGACCAGCTGGGAATTTATGTGCTCTCTTTCTAAGCTACACTAAGATATTTTGTGGCTCATTTCCCTGCTTGGGGAATATCTGGGATATGAGGGTGGTTTGAAATGTTTGTTTGGATGAGATGAGGAATGATCTCAGAAGTTACCAGAAAGAAGAGGCTTATTGAAATGGGAGGTAGGAGAGGACGTGTCCAGTATGGTGAAGAAGGAATTACACATTAGCTCATATAAATAATAATAGCAGGTGTGGGTAATTGCACTTTAGCAATACTGTGTTTGAAAGCAGTTAAGTTGTAGTTTCTTAGCAACTGCTGCTGACAGCCACGTTTTAAGTGGCCAAGGCTTTCAAATTAGACAGCACCCTCAGCCTGCTATACAGCAGTATTAAATGGAGGGAAACACTAAACCACAAGTGTTCCTTCTCTGTAAACAAAACACAACAGAGGGCCAGAGCTGCAGAGGAGATGATGAAATAGAAAAAGTAGAAATTACATCTACATTTCTAGGTAAGCCTTTTCAGGAATGACTGCTGAGGAAGAATATTTATGGAGAAAGGCATGATCCATGACATGCTAAATCAAATGGGTAGCCCTTAGGGAATGTTGACAGGGACATAATTTGTAAGTAGGTATTTTTTTAATTATGTTGGCACATTTTGATCTGTCTTCTTATATGTTTGTTATGTAAAATCTACCTGTCTGTATATAAGGGTGCACATAAAGGTGCACATCGCTTTGAACCATGCTGTCAACTTAATGCTGAATAAGAATGTTTCCTGGAAGAAGTCTGTGATAAAACCAACCAAGAATTGAAGGAGTGCTAAGGAGTTTAAAGGGTTCATCCTCTTGGCTAATTGATGCAAATTTACATTGGGCTGATTAATATTCAAGCATTTTGGTTGTTTTTAATTCCTTATGATGCTCCCAGGGAGATTTTTCTGATTGTTAATACTATCCTCAGTTAGCTAGGTCCTGTCCTAGAAATCAGTAATGTGTTACTGTGGAATCAGTTAATTCCACAGAGCTGTCAAGAAATTAACTGTAATTTTTTTCCTCTTTTGAAACCAGAATATCCTCTGGTAATACATAGGCTTGAATAGTTCATTCTGTAAAATTTCTCCAACCCAAGGTGGAAAAGCTAATATAGTAATTAAGGCATATCCTGGATTAAGAAGTTGCAAATTTTGGAACATTGCCCTAACTTCTAGTTTATGATTTTGATATGTGGGAGTGTCAACCAATCTCTTACACAAATTATATAGTATGTTGTGCTCTTATTCTGGCTCCATAAAATTCTTTTTACTCTTTTAAGGTAAAACTAATATATGCAAAAGATAAGTGGAATTGGCTTCTACGGGGTTTAAGACACAAGTTATTTTCCCATTATCTTTCAAGTGCAAAGCATATTTCTCTAGCCTGTCTTTCTTTAGCAGATATACAGGAAGATGTTCCTGGAAAGAACCTGTTCTAACATGACATTCCACTGTGTCCTTCCTGAGGACAGTGTAGTATTTATTTAGACTGAGATGAGACTATACAAAATATATGCAATCCCAAAGACTGATAAATAGTCATCTGTTTTATTTTGCTCAGTTCACCAGCTGTTTGACTCTTATCCTATGTAGCCTCATATAACCTCAGGTATGACATAGATGCCAGAATAACCACACTTAAAAGTCACATTGTTATTATGTGATCAAAAGCACATACAGTATTCCCAGGGTCTTCCTATGGTACCACCACACATTAAGAGATGGTTCATGGATTTGGAGAGAAGAACTTATTTATCCATGACTGTTTGCTATTAGATGAGGAGTCTCCAAATATTACTTTGTTGGGAAAAGGCCTCTAGCCATTTAATAACATCTCATTGAAGTATCTCTCTGCTTTTACTCTAATTTGTTGAAATGAATCTGATGTTTTTTCTCATGGCTTGCTTGGTAATTCTCCTATCTTCATGTGATATAAAAACATCTTTTAGTACTTCACTGTCTTGTTTTTTAAATTTATATTCCACTGACTTGATGAATGCCCATGGCTTTCTCTGTGGCATGGTACACAGATGTAAAACCACAGGATATATTTATTGACTTGGATTTAGGACAGAAAACACTAACACTGCCCAAACCTGATTAAGAATTTGTTTTCAGTTCCTTCAGTTCTGGTGAATATAATATGTTCTTTCTTTCTGCAGGTGTTCTTACAGTTTTCCAACAGAAGTACTGAATTACAAATATGTCTGGACTGTGATATACTGCACCCAGATTTTCAAAAATAGCCTGGATTCAAAGTACCTTGGAACTGACCAACATAATTTTGGATATCCAGCTTATACAGGAGCTGGTTTTCCTTCTAGTTCCCACTGAAGCCAAGTGGATTGCAATCTGAAATCTGAAGATGGTTGCACACACCATTTTTCTTACAGAAAGCCAGACTTAGTTCCAAACAAAGCTGCCACCCTTTTCTGTGTTCCTTTTTTTACCTAGCTGAACTAGGAAAAGTAGGCTTGTGTTATTAACAATCAATTGTTACAATCAATTGTACAGATGCTGCTACTTTTTTTCCCCTCACTGTGGAATAGGAATTTGTTTCTTTTAACTTTTTTTAATTATTGATAACATCTTTACTCTGTAGCTATTTCTCAGTATTTTTGTACTATTCAAGCATACTCTTCTGAGGGATATTCAGGAACCACTTCCATGATTGTTTGTCCTGTTCACTTAGGCCATGTAGGCTTTTAAAGCCATCTTCACTGGCCGATGGCAGGGCACCTATCCTGTAAATGAATATGGGTTTTTTCAGTTGAAAAGAGATGATGCTGTCTCTACAGAGCTTCTGTTACTCTCAATTCAATCATTGACACTTCATTTCTCCTTTATTGTCTGTAGCCTGTGACTAAAATGCAGCAATGACTCACTATTATATAAAACAAGTCCATATTTTTCTTTTTAACTTTATGCTTCTTTTCAAAGTATGGGCGTGCCAGCTCTAATGTGCATGTGGCATCATCGGGAAAGAATTTGGAGGCAGAATAAAAGTATTCATTCCTTTCACCAGAAATTCCACCTATTTAAAGATTTTAAAGCAGGCAGATGGGAAATGCCTAAAAAAGTACAAGCCCAGGGAAAGCAGAAAAAGAGCAGGTTGGAATGGACCATCTGTGAAAACTTTCTGAGTATCAGATGTAAGGCTTGAATTGCTGAGTAAAGAATGAAAGCATCATTATCTCCAGATGATGCAGATGTTGAGTCTGCCTCAAAATATTGCAAAATTGTTCAGTCTTTGCAGCAGTAATTTTCAAAGTTGGATGAATGGCATAATCTGAGCTGGATTCAATAGGCTAACACCACCTGACCATTCAAATAAAACAGGGGTCATTTCTTTAATGCCAGTTTACACACAGGATTTTCAATCTCATTTTTTTATACATTGCAGGAAAAGTAACTTTGGTCAGACCAACTTGGCAATTCTTAGGGAATTCCTGAAATTATTTGACTGAAAAACTATCTTGATCATTTTACAACTATGCCTAAAAGACCTGCTACTCTATGATAAGTAATTCTAAAAACCCACAATATGTAATTAGGAATATTTTTTCCTTAGCTTTCTTTCCTTTGATTTTTTAAAAAAATTATTTCATTTTCCAGCAGGTTCTGATGGATATATCCTGTTTTATTTTTAAAAAAAACCCACAACTTTTCAATTTTATTTATTTCTTTGAGTGCATGCATTTGAAGAAATGAAGAAACCATTGTTTCATTAGTATTAATACTAAAGAGCAGTTATCTTTTATTTTTAAAAACCCTTATTTTAGCACTATTATCTTGTAGCAATAAATGTTTTTAGCTACAAAATCTTTCCCTGAGATGCAAGAGTGGACAGTGACAAATATGAAGAGGAAGTGGTACTGGCTAGAGTTTAAAGAGATCCTCTAAAATGAACTTTATTATTTTGAAAGTAATGTTAAAGTCATCTTGCCCTGTTCTTTGGCCCCCTCTTCTCATGGGAGTTTAGTTTATTAGGGGTTTCTTTAAGTGTAGATCTCAGCTTCTGAGTAAAAATTTGGAATCTGTGTGTATATAACAACATAATTAGGGAATACATTGAGCCATTGAAATTGGAAGGAAAAATTCCCCACCAGATTTTATAACAGCTGCTGAAGTCATGTGGATAAGCCTGCTCCCAGTCTGAACATCACGGGAAAGAGATCAAAGGATTGTTCAGAGCTAATCATGCCTAGAGTAGGGTAAAAGAAACAATGGCAAAATTATGTTTATTTTTTTAGTTTTTAAAAATTACTTTTGTTCATAATTATTTTATAGAGAACTGAAACCTTGTTTCAAAACTTTCAGGCTCAATTTGAAATTATTCACCTGGACTCTCGATAGGAACAAACACGTTGCTATGGAAATGGATCAGAGCAAAGACAAAATATAGATGCACATAGATTCCCCAGAGGAATGTAATTTGAGGCATAAGTACACTGCTTAAATAGTATAAACAGTGACCTGGTATGCCTAGTTTTCTTCTTCAAAAGTACAATAAAGTATTCCTAATCCTAAATGATCTGTTGTTGGTTTAGGACAACTTTTTTTTTGACTTTTAAAAGACTATTCTTCTAACATTTTATTAACTTTTTTTTTAAATAAAGATAATAAATAAACTTTTTTGATATTGCCTAAGTGCTCTTAAAATAAAAGGGTGAATCAGCAATAAATGGGATAAAACCTCACAGAAAAAGCAGTAGTGAAGACTTTGCAGACGCAAAGGGATCTTTGAATTTAGTATTCCTAACAAATGTGTTAAAATGAATTACTTTTTCTTCATTGCTGTAAAATATGCTGAGCTTATGTGGAACTTCTGAGGGAGAAAAGATGAGTACTTCTTCTCTGAAACCCATGCATCTGTCACTTGGCATAATCAAAAATCTTTGTTCAGTTTTTGGATCAAAGAACTTCTTCATAGTAATTCACCAAATGGAAATTTTCTGCCAAGGTCAGTACTGCATTTATAAAGGTTCAATAGCTCCTGTAAGTTTTTTATGAGCATTATTTTCATAGGTCTCTCATTTTTGGCAAGTAGCTTGTGGAATTCAGTATACATGGCCTTTTAGAGCATTGCATTGCCATGTAGTACCACATGAGACTACTGAGAGGGGATCTCTACAAGTATCCAAAGAGAGGGTGCCAAGAGGATGGAGCCAGGCTGTTCTCAGGGGTGCCCAGCAATAGGACAGGAGGCCCTAGGCAGAAACTGCTGCACAGGAAATTCCACCTGAACATGAGGAAGAAATTCTTTACTGTGCAGGTGACCAGGCACTAGAACAGATTAACCAGAGAAGTTGTGGAGTCTCTCTCACTGGAGCTGCTCAAGAGCCATCTGGACCCAGTCCTGTGCCATGTGCTCTGGGAAGGCCCTGCTTAAGCAGGGAGGTTGGACCAGATGACTGTGGTCATTGTGGTCTCTTCCAACCTCATCTATTCTGTGATTCTGTGAACACAAAGAAGAAAATATTCAAACTGTGAATTAGATAGATCAGCTTAACAGATACCCTGTCTTTAATATCTGGAAGATATTAAAGTAAATGGATTTCTCTTCAGGGATGTTTTATTGACAATAATTTTCACCAATTTTAAAGTATTTCTCTACAGCTGTGACCACCAGCCAAGTTATTGTGTGAAATTTGCTGTTTTTTTTTAAAAAGTCCTCTACATCATATCTATTACCTAATATAGATGTGTATCTATGCTCAGAATTAATCTTGTTAGACAACTAAAATACTTGGAAACCCTTCCAAATAAGTGCTCAGTCAAATGGGAAGTAGGCACCAGGTTGCCTCCTTTGGAGTTCTTCTTTATATGCATGGAAACCTCTTCTTTAATGAATTTAAGTTCCTTGAGAATTTGATGCTTCAATGTGAGTTCTCTGTTTCTCTTGCATTTTCATTCCTAAAAAAAAATATTTTGGAGCATATGGATTTTTTTTTTAATTCAAAACTGGTCACTAACGTTTGGTTAAGAAGTACTGCCACCTCGTCATTCAGGTCTGGAAGTAGATTGTTAAAGTAATGCACTTAGACGTTCAGAAATATTGTTTGTACCTATTTTTTACCTAAACCCTAGCTGGGCTCTTAGGGGCTTACTCTGAATAATTCTCTCACTAGTAATGTGAAGTTTAGAAGGAATTTATGTATGCCCATGGAGATTCTTTAGAGAGGAAACTTAATTTACAATATATACAAACATTCCCAGTGCTGTCTGAACCAGGCTAATTTATGTGTAGGACAGTAATTATTTGGGTTTTGAAAATGGAGGAGGAATTGACTGAAGTTTTGGTGAAGTTTCAAGGGTAACCAAGTATCTGTAACTAAGGTGAAACTAAGAGCTTAAACAGTGTCCCGGTTTTTGAGACAGTTAT
>VWYI01000371.1:55077-108159 GCA_013399455.1 Anthoscopus minutus | reverse complement strand
TATATTTAGTTAGTTATTTGCCATTTATTAATTTTCCTGACCTTGAAACTAGCTATATATTTTAAGGGGAATTAAAGTAATTAATTATGATAATACCCATAACAACCTGATCATATAGTGGAAGATGTCCAATGTACATACATTACTATGACAAAAAAAATTGTACGTAGACAAAAAGGAGAATATTCTAAAGAAAGTCCTATCTAAGAAATGCACTTTACTGCCACGTTAGGAGACACAAGATTCCAAGAGTACCTGAAATTCCCTGGACAGCTGTGAACCAAGACTGGCTCGATTACTCATCTGCCTTTTCCGATGCATTTGCTGAGTCGCTGTGTTGAAGGAATGAGGAAAATGTTTGATTTACTGTTAAGAGTTTGTGCTAGAGATATTAATGCGTGTTCTCATTTTTACATTAAAACTCTCTTGTGACTTCAAGTCACCCACCTTTTGCCTGTTTCCAATCTCTCAGGAGGAAACAAAATGTTCTGTCTCATTTTTGGGCAAACCATGGCAGTATCTCCTTCCCATTAGCATCAATGTCAATCCCTTCTTTGCTGCCTGGATGGGAAAGATTTAAAATTTGTTAAAGTAATGCTGCTGCTGTTTAAGCAGCAACTTTTCATCTTTGTCAGCTTCCTCAGCCCAAGCATCTCCTGTTTTCCACCAAACCCTTGTGCTCTCCCTGCATCCTTCTCTGAGGCTGGCAGATACTGAGCCTGCATGTCAGCCCTCCGGGGACAAAGCCATGAATGTCTTCCTCAGAACCTCAGCCAGCACCATTCCCCGCACAGCAAAACTTAATGACTTCACACAGGAACCCAAACACAAATGGGGCCCCTCCTGAAGAGCAGTTGCACTTGTAGTTTACTCATCCTTGCTCAGCCTCAGCCTCCTGCAGGCATGGCTCTTTAAAATCCATGTATTCTGTGGGTGGTGCTCGTGGCATCTCCCTGACACAGATGAAAGGCTCTGGAGGAAAAGCCAGCCCTGAACAACCATTTTATGTGATGACTGTCTACTGAGTAGATCTGTGACCAAAAAGGGAATGATTTCCTGTTTGACTGAAGGCAGGCAAGAAATAGCAGAATTGAATAAAATAAGAGAAATTGCTGTGAAATCCATGGCCTGAATTGTCTCATGCACTGTTCTTGGTGACAATGTAGAGCTCAGTTTATAGCATTTGGCATGTAACTGTGGAAGAGTGGAGATGTTATGTGTTTTGTCAGTGTTTATGGGCTGGGGCAAAGCTGAAGATGTGGTAGAGAGCAGTGGGTAAAGAAAGAGAGACAAGTTGGTTTTGTTGGGGCTTTTTATTGCAGAAAACTCAGGTTTTAGAGCTGGTCCTGAGCTGGGTGAGAACCTGACCCACAATTTCTGTGTTTGTTACCAACAAAATTTTGCTGCAAATGCTGCTCACAGCACCCTGAGTGGTGAAACAACAAAAATCATGGAACTGTGGAATCACTGGGGCTGGAAGAGACGTTCAAGACCATCAAATCCAGCTTTGAGCAAACATAACCATGGCCAAGGACCCACTGAACCAAGGACCCACTGGTATATTCTGAAGGCTAAAAATTTACCATGGAAACTTGACTTGAGGAAAACAGATTAACATATTTTCTGTTCATTTTGGTGATAGAGATAAATACAAAACTCAGGGGAAAAAAAGTTTGTTCTTTAAGGTTGTATATACTGGTAATAAATAAAAAATTATATCTGATTATAAATACCAGATCCTTGCACAATTAAATTCACCTTCTTTCCATTGATTTAAGCAAGTATTAAATTGATTTAAAGGCAGCTGTGTCAACTTTTATTGCCAAGGAGTTTGGTTCTGAATATCTAAGAGCTTGATTTCTTCAAGTCTTTTGTATTTATCACTCCCATGGTGCACAGAGAGGCTGATCATGTCTCAGCAAAGTGGAGTTTGCCCGACAAGTGAACAAAACCCAGAGCCCTCACCACATGACCCTGGTTTATATCAATCCATGAAGGGACATATATGGATAGGGAAGTAAATTTTTTCATATATAAATGAAAAATGTTAAAATAAACATATATTTTATGTGTATATGGGAATAAAAAAAATCATATTGATTTTAAATAGGCAACTTCTTAAACTGTATATTTAAAATATTAAAGTGAAAATCACCAATTCCTTCTGGCTTGATCCTCTGCCTTGTCTTTGCTCCCTCACATGTATTCATTCATCCCCCATGATGGCTTGCCCCTGAAAGACCAAGGTCTGTAACCAGAGAGAGAGTAACTTCTCTAAATCTCAAATTACAATAATCTAGGATTTAAGAAGCAAAATGGTACCATTACTGCAGATTGCAGCTCTGGAGAAATAGGTCAGAGCTGCAGTTCATCTCACCACTGCTACCAACAAATCAGGTCACAATTTGCTTTCTTTTACTGTGCTGTTGCTTTAAAAGAAAAGAGCTTATTTTTCTGTATTGATAAAGGTAATGAATTCCCAGGCAGCAACACAAGAAGAGATAAGAGCAGGAATTAAATCTCTGCTCGATGTGGCCTTGGGTATCCAGTCCCACACAACACAGGCACAACGAGTCAAGGCTCTTTTTTCATGTTTCTTTTGCAGTCATAAACACTGTTCCTGTTTAGTTGCACACAAACCTAGCAGCATTTTCCAGATACCCTCAGTGGCAAGGATAAACACGCAGGCTCTTCTCCCTCCTGCTCTGGGAACATCTTAGACAGAAGTTGTCTCTGCAGAACAACTAAAGGCAATGAAAATAAGAATCCCAGCATTTTCTGTAATTGCTTTTGTGGAATGTAGTCATTCAAGGAAGAATTTGTGCAGCTGGTAAAGGCAGTGTGACTAGAAAAAAATACAGCCTTCTTATAAATTCTCTGTGATCCCTGAGGAAACCTCAGGAAAAAGGCCATTGCAATGCAGATTTGCATGGTTCCCTGAGGGATACTGCACTTCCACAAATCCTCCCCTGAAGAGATTAGGCTTTTCAACAGTTTGTGCTCAAATACAATTAATTTTGATGGCCCCCGCATGATTACAAGTCTAATGTTTAGTTTTGCAATCAATTACCACACGAGACTCTTCCTGGGTCACTACTCTGTGAGCTACTACGGCTTCACTTATATTGAGCCATCTCCATCCTCTCTATAAATTAGGATTTTGGAGCACAATGGTCTCTCTGAACCAGCTGAAGTGTAAAGGAACAGTAATAATAATAAATAAATAGTAAGTTAATGCTTTTGCTGTCAAGTATTAGAAGCGTGGAAGAAATCAATAGGCACCTCTCCCATTCTACTTCCTGACACAGAAGCTCAATTTTGGTTCAAATAACAGATGATGTGAACAGAAGATTTGTGTGCAGGTGACCCACTGGCACAGTCCTGTGTGCAACTATTAACTAATTAATGCAGTTTGTTAATGGCAACTATTTGTATAGGTGTTGGTATTTAGGTACCTATTCACCATTTGTAAAAATCCAATCAGCTTGCGCCAGGAGACAGCTGTTAGTTTTTTTCTGATTAAGAAAGGTTACCTTATCAGGAACCCTGCAAGTTTGCAGTCAAGGTTTTCATAAGTTTTCTGCTTCACTATTCATCTCAATATATACATCATCTATGAAATATTTACAGAGGAAACCACTTACAACAATGAAATATAAATGAGTCCGAGGCATTTCTCTGCCAGGTTTTACCCAGAGCGGTATTCGGGGGGTTTATGTGGGGTTGGGATTGCCTAATGAATCCAGCCAAGTGGAATCAATATGAAAGTAATTAATTTAACTCCGTCTTTTTATTTTTCAACGTGACATATTTATGAAGGGGGATGAAAGAAACATGAAGCATTATAATTTTCCCTCTACTGGAGGCAGACTGGGTAGATAAAGATGACTGATGTTCCTTGTATGACACAGCGCTCTGCAGGTCCGAGAGGAAAGCTCTGAGCTAAAGAAAAAGGCACGAGGGAACAAGGAGGAGCTGGGAATAGCAGCCCAGCAGGCTTGGTTATCTGATAGCCTGCAGCCATTCCAGGGGACCACCACCAAAGGACAGCTGCCACTAGGAATGACCATGGCATCTGGGGCACTTCCCCAGAGCAGGCAGTGAGATTAGACCATGCAATTACAGAACAAGCACACATTGTGTCTGCTGGGGCTCTTTACAGTCATCTTTATTTGATCCACTTATGACCCATTTGAATTGCTGCACTTGGAAAGAATGATTACTGCCCCAAAAGCTACAATTTTGTTTTCTCTTTTATTATTTTCCCCCTAGATGTCCTGCTCTTCCTTCTCTCCTTTCTTTTTAATGTAAAAGGAACCTAACAGCTGTACCAGCTGCTGAAATGGAGAAACCAAAGCAATAAAAGCAATTAAGCCACCGCTTGTATATTCATTCTCTTCCTGCATTATTCTTGACTATAAATATTTTTGAATGTTGTCTCTGTGGCTACATGCAGAAGTTGCTTTTAGCTTTAGGCTTTAACAAATTAGCCACCAACACAGTGAAACACCAGAAAGCCTAAGAACCCTGACAGTTCACTCAAAAGCTGTTCCACTGACACTTGATAAAAGATCGTTGCAGCAGCAATATTTGGAACACTACAGGAACTAAACAAGGGCTTGATACCCTTCCTGTGGACTAAATGTACAACAATCACTTTGCTAAAAGAGTGCAAAGACAGCAAACTGAGTGTATGTGTGTTATAATTTTCTTTTTTCCAATTAATTTCCCCTCTCCTTGATCAAACTAGTGAAACTATTAAAGCTCATGACCAACAATGGTAGTTTCAATTTAGACCACTTCAGTTTGGTGAGCACTTTCAATTTTAACTACATGCTCCAGCAATTCCAGCAATACAAAATACTTTCCTTTACAGCTGCCCAGAATAATACAGGATTTGAGCTCTCTTAACTCTTACTCTCCAAACTCCAAGGGGAAAATATTAGTGCATGCTGAGAGTCCTTACAGTGATTTTGGCCAAGCTCTGAAAAAACCCTGTAGTTTTACTGGTCTGTGCTGATTGTTTCTGAGCAATAAAGGAGATTTTGGAGGGTTTTGTAGGTGAGTGTGCATCTGTGCAGCCTGTGTGTGAGTGGGTGGGTGACTGTCACCCTGCACCAGGCTGTACCTGCTCCAAGGCCTGCAGATCCCATTGGGAGTTCTGTTTATTCCAAAGGCTGTGTTTGCAGTAGGTAAAATGGCTTTCTAAGACAGCAGGAAGAGCCTGCTCCTGGGGAGTGCTAAAGTACTGCTAGAGGGAAGAGGAATGTAATATTTCAAATACGTAAAACTGCATTTTGAACACATGTAGACACTGAAGAGAAATCTTATAATGATTTAGTAAAGCAGAATCAGAGTTTACAACCCAGTGAGTGCCTCTACATCTTACCTACCTGGGAATTTCTTAGGGTTTCAGCGGGATAGGCCAACTTTTCCCTAACATTTCTCCTACTGAGAATGAGCAACTGTTGAAAAACATCCCAACTAAGAACTCCCACAGCTTCCTGGGAAAAACATACTTGATTATGTGCAATATATGAAAACAATATTAGAACACACTTACCATAGGTGGTGGAGGAGAATACAGGGCAACTTTCTCCTGTCCCAACTCATTCCCTTGGCTATTGCACTCCACACCACCAAATCCTGAGATGCTGCTCAGGGCTTTTGCTGCATTAAGGTGCTGCTTTCATGTTGTACCTGGATTCTCCTTGCTCCAACACTGCCAAGCCTCTGGTTGAGCCCTGCAGTAGGAAGTAAGAGCCATCAGCCAGCGTCACTAACAGGAGAAAGAGAGTGCCCACACCAGGTACTCGTCCCACCCACACCTTCCTATCAGTTTCCAGTCACAGCAAAATAAATGGTACAGAACAAACCTTTCCTGGAGTTACAAGGGAGCTGCACAGGGCAGTATTTCACCTGTGTGTGATTTTGTACAATCACTGTGTACACAAATCAAGTGTGACAGTTACATCAATGCAAAGTGACCGTAATTGGACTCAAGCAATCTCTCAAAACAAATTATCTAGATACAGTAAATAAGTCCTAAGGGTACCCTTCACCTCCACACAGCTCTGCTTCCATGGCCCATTGCTTGATTTAGAGTTTTCAGGCCTTACACTGTTACTTTCCATTTTCAGCATGGATTATTTATTTCACATCCAAAAAAAAGGCCATGGAAAAAGAATAAAAGTAATACCTTAGCAAAATATGAAACCATATGTCCCTTCTTTGTGATGTTAAATCCACTCAGGGAGCAAAAAAGGTTATTCAGTCTCTTTTATCTTGAATATGCTGAGTAAATTATACCTCTGTCTAATCAGTTAAGTGATTTTCATACCTCACTGATACTTGACAAGGAACTTTACTGAAGTGTCTGATAAATGTGCAGCCGTGAAAAAAGCATTAGCAGGAGGGTAGGATGCATGAGAAATAAGTGAATAAATTTACCACAAAAGCTGTCTCTTGGTGAGTGTGTGTCAGTGTGTGTGTGTGTGTGTGTGTGCACGCATTAGGGTACAAGAAATTAGTTTCTTTGAAAGCTGACATTTTTACAGGACTTTCTTTTACCATGTGCTAACTTTACTTACTACATAGTATGTGTGTGACCTGTTTTTTGGAAGATAATGTAGTAACTGGAATAAAATGTATACTTCCTCTTCCCAGTGTTTTCCCCAGAGTTCTGTATAGCTTGCTATGTATTATTTCCTGAACAGTGAATACTATTGTATAGCTGTCTCCTAAATATTATCTGCTTTTACTTGAGTCATTCTGAAAGACTTGGGAGCTGGGCTTAATTGTTTCTACACCCAATTCAGCTGGTAACTCATAACATGCAGATCAGCTAAGTGACAAAAAGAAAAGGTCAGGACAATCAGGAAATTTTTTGAAGAGGATTATTTAGTGCAATCAAGTATTTGTTAATACTCTGCCCTTCTACATGATTACTACTTTCTCTTTTAAAGGAATGTATTGCAAAAGAATGGTATCTCCTATTCCTGAAATACCCTTAGAATTTTAAAATATCTTAAATATGAAATATCTTAAGATATTAAATATAAAACACTCCAGGACATTTCCTTAGGTTTCACATATTTGGGAAAGTTGTGTCAGAAGCGTATTAGTTGAGTTTTATTCTGGTTTTGTTCCATTTTGAAATTTTACTCAGCAATTAATCCGCCTCAAGAAATCTGTATTATTCCAACATTATGTAACAGAAAAATAATAAGTCAAGGTTTGCATAAAAATTACTGACAGAACTGCTGATGTAGTCTTTCCTGCCACACCTCAGTGTTCACACGTATCCACAAACACACAGCCACACAGGCATTTTTTTAAACTGCACGAGACCTCTCAGATGGTTTCACCTAAATCAACACCAGTGGCTTAAAAAGCAAGTTCAGGATTATTTGGTTATTGCAGTTGCCAGGATCAGAAAAAAAAAAATCTGTTATTTCCATTTCCAGTAGAGAAATGAGAAAATTCAGTGAGACCAATAAATAAACAACACCTGTACTGCCTAAAAGCAAAGTAATTCTGAAAGCAACAGACTTAAAAGTGCTAGCTGTATTGCAAACTTGAAGGCAAAGTGAGCTTAAAGCCCAAGAGCAGAGCAGTGATGCCAGCACAGGTGCCAGTGTACGCCCCTGGCTGCATTGCCTGGGTTACCTTCCCTTTAGGGGCACGCTGAGGAGCCCCAAAGCTGCAACTTATCCAAGGCAAAGCTGAGGTTCTGCATCATCTGAGGAACACACAGGGTGAAGTCTGCAATGCACATGAATTGCTCTTACTCCCTGTACATTTTGGGGCTGGTGCAATGAAGGCCTCACCGTTTTCATGGCAAAGTCCAGGACAGCCTCATGGCTCCCTCCATGGCGTCTTCTCCTGAGGGATAATCTCCTGGCCAAAACAGGGTGCTGAGGACCCCTTCCATCTCAAAGACATTTTAGGTAAGGGTGATATTCAAGAACTTGCACCAGTAACAGAAAATGTGTTTCAGGCACAGATGAGGCTGTATATCCCGGCGCAGCATTGCTGGGCAGCTCAAGGGGCTGCCTGCAAGTGTTTTCACAGGACCATGGAACAGTTTGGGTTGGAAGGGACCTTACCAATCATCCAAGCCACCCCCTGCCATGGCAGGGACACCTTCCCCTGGACTGAGTTTTTCCAACCCCCATCCCACCTGCCCTGGACATTTCCAGGGACGTGTCCTGGGTAACTGTGGCTCTGCTGAAGGGAAAGCCAGTGTTTGGATTTGCTCTGAATGTCCCTGCAGCTGTGAAACGTGGATGGCAGTGCTGCTGGAACCAACTCTCTTGTGAGGTTTCCTGTACTCTCTCCTAGCAGTACTGCCAAGAATATTCCTCAGACAGCTTTTTTTGCAGCGACTTGGAATTTCACACTCTAGATGAAAGCAATTCAAAAGCAAATTGAGAAGCAGAGTTAAAAAGAAATAAGAGTATTTCAGGTTAGTTGTGTTAGACTGAAGAAATGAGCAGACTTAAAGGATAAGATTCCTTCTTTTGGAGTCCAGAATGCATCTTACAGATCGAGAATGTCTCTGGATCTCTGCCTATAGCTGGAAACAACTGAAGTGGTAGAGTAGTACAGCTGGCTTACCCATGTTTTGAAAAAGCACTGCGGAAAGGAAGATGTGTAAGGATATTATCCTCTATAAGAACTCCACATCTGACACTTTATCTTGTTTTCCCCATAAAACTCCAGCCAGGAGAAAGCTCAGCTCCCCACAGCCTGTGGGAAAGGTCGCTGGTCTCTGGAGAAATTCCCAAAGCAGCCTCCAGTCCATGTGTGTGTGATGCCTCACATGAGAACTATTTCCATCTCCAGCTTTCCTGAGGACATCTGTTCCACTTCTGACTTTTTTTGTACAAACCATCTCTTCGTCAGCAGCTGAAAAACAAGGAGACCTGTTGGAGTCAGCTCTGGAACTGCTCCTGAGCCTCATGCCAAGGAGTTCCAGTGCTTGGGTTTCATGTGCAATATTGTCTGTGGTGTCACCACGGGCACAGCTTCCAAGTCCTGCAGATTTAATGAGCCTGAGCACACTTCTCCCATCCCCAGGCACGGCAGCTGGAACCAGAAACAAATATTCCAAGCTTCATTTCCCAAGGCTGGTATGTAGAGAGGGCCTAACATGAGCTATCAGCACCCAGAGGTCACAGATTTCCATGGGATGATTATTATTCTCCCAGAGGTGCAGAGAGCTGGTGCCAGATACAATCCCACCTTTTGTCTCATGCTTCTCAGATTCCTGTTCTTCACAGGAGCTGCTGCTAAACTTAGCTCTAAGAGGAACGCTGGAGGAAGAAGCTACAGTATTCGTGGAGAATATGAAAAGGAATATTGTATTTTTCAGGGAAGAACACAGCTTGGGCAGGAATGAGAACAAAACAGGGTGAATCATTTTCACTCACTGATCTTCTTACCGAAATGGGAGGAAAGAGGTGAGTGTGAAGATACTTCTCTGTCTCATTCTATAAAGTAATAGCAAAACCTTCTCAGGACTCCTTTAAATGCTTTATGAAGCACTTGGTGTAGATACATTTTCTGTACAAACACTCAGCAAAGCAAAATCATACAGGAAGAAAAGTCATGGGCTGATTTAGCAGCGGCAGAAAGGCATCCACCGTGTCCCCACTGGCCACATCTACACAGCTCTTAAACCCCTCCGCTGATGGCAGCTCAAACAAAGCCAGGGCTTTGAGAATGCCTGAATAAAGAGTGTTTTGATAAAAGTTACTCTGGCCATTATGGACAGAAAGCACCTTCAAGACCAAAAGGCAACCTGGCACCCTTCTAAACTGGAAATCCTTTGAGGAGAATGATCCTAACTGATGGCATGCACCAAGAGCTGAAGGGGAGGGACGGGAGCTGAATGTGTCAGGGGTAAAAGCTGGAGCAGAAGACCAGCACATACCCCAGGATTTCAGTGCTTAGTGTTGAACACTCACCCAGCTCAGAGGTTCTGGGGTGAAGCAATAAATGCAGCTGGCTCTGGAGAGGTCAGCTAACAGTGTTTACCCACGTCCATCCTGCACTGACTCATCTCCACGCCGTGCTGCTGCAAGTTGGCCTCTGCTGGGGAGGAAAGCTTGGCAGGAAAAGGTTCCTCTCCTGCTCAAGGTCTTTGTGCTGACTAGCAAGGGCCAAGTTCCCCAGGAGGGCTGGAAAAGGTGCCAGGATGCGTAACTCAGTGAGCTTTTCTTTTCTTTGTTGGTCACAAAAAGGAATTGCTGCCCTGCACTGCACAGGATGTGAATACCTCCTCTTTATCTCCCAGGAAAAAGGGAAGAGCTCCAGAGAGGATCTTACCAAGGACTCCCCTGACACTCCAGCCCAGAGTGCTCTGTGTCCTCTTTCCTGTCCCCTGTTTAATTTAAAATAAAGAGAATGACTTCACTCTTTCTTTGGAAAAAAATAATAAACTACACAGCATTTTAATGACAAATCCTTACTGAGATGAGTAATACTTTGTTGGAGAGCAGCACCTGGACTAGGAGATTTTTTTGTTTGGTCTCAGTCTATGTACACCTTCATGGGGAGCACAAAGAATTACAAGATGATCTGAGGGCTAGACCAGGAAATTAGAATTAGAAAAACAATTAGAAAGAGGATGCACACTTCTAACAATCTAGATAATTAAACATTGGAACAATTCAGCAAGATTGGGGTGGATTTTCCATATGATTTAACATGTTTGTACTTAGACTGCTTCGTAACACGTATCTGTAGCAAATTTATGAACACGGTTTGGTAACTGTGATTACCACAGATTTTTTGCTTCAACTTGCAGCAAGAGCATAAATAGATTTCAAGTCATTAACAGGAAGGTTAATAGTAAGAATGAATCACACCAGGAGCCACACTGGTGATCCCACCCACCTTTCAGACAACACAGGGAGAGTTCAACCAATCTCCAAAAGGGCAGATTGGGATGGAAAAGAAAAGGAAAATAATATTCATAAGAGATTTATAATTGAAGCCCAAGATTCATTTCCGTTGGAAACAGATGGCCAGGCAAAGGCATTGGGGATAATTTAGCTAAAGCCTGTGCTTCAACTTGCTAACAAAAGCATGGATTTAATCTTCTGTCCAGAGGGTAACCTGTTTATTGCATGTCATGGATCAGGAAACATCCACATCGCTTAAAAACTGACACATTCACAGGGCCACTGCACAGCCAGCACTGCCGGGAACAGCACTGCTGCTTCCAAGGAAAATAAATTCAAACTGCAAGGGAGCAGAACAAAACAGAACAACAAACAAGCCTGGTAAAACCCCAGGGAAGAGTGAGAGACTGAGGGCTGGGTGAATCAGGAGAAACCTAATGTGGTGATAATAGGTGGGAGATACTAATGATGGCACGGTGAGTAAGTGCAGAGCATTCTAGGGACAATAAAAGGTTTGTTCTCCTTTGTTTCTTTAAGGTAAACTAAGGTTACAGTGTTGCAGGATAAGTCTCAGGACCAGAAACACACTTTCACACCTTGGGAAGTCTTCTGTCTAGAACGACAATACAGAAGAGGGTCCCTGACATGGCTTTTCCACTGGGAATACAAGAAAAGTGTTGGTAACTTTACACCTGAACCGGCTTTCCTTCAGTCTCTGCTGCCCTTAATGAACAATCTTGGTTTACCGCTGTCACACCTACCTCAGTGATTCCCCAAACGCCCCTTTATGCCGGTGTGTCTCTCACCTGGAGCTGTGCACAGCAGGAACTATAAACTCTCTTGTCAAAGCTGTTAATGTTTCCAGCAGTACTGACTCCCTTGCACCACAACTCTACTTCTGTTAGTATGTTCTGAAAGTACTTGGCAAAAAAAACCTGGTATAAAATAAATGATCTTTGGGGAAATAGCATCACTGGGCAATTACCAACTGCACAATTCTGGAGTTATAATAGATTCCAAGTGAATTTGCTCATTCAGCAGAGATAAACCAGCATGCTGCACTTGGAACCAGGAAAACCAGCACAAAGATTTGCCCATAACTATAGAAACACAGCACTTCTTTTATGGCACTTCAACATGTTCTGTTGGGAAATGCAACTATTGAAACATTCCTGCTATGCATGACACCCCGAGGGCTATATCTGAATAAATGTAATATCTCTGATTTCAGCTAGGGGGAATTAAACACAGCCTACCCTCTACAATCAGGAAATGGGTAAAAGTGACTTTTGAAGATATAATCCTCTGAGAAAGACAGGTGTATTTTTACTGAATTAGACATTACAGGCATGACTGCTGTGAGCATATTATGGGATATAAAATACAATGAGAAAGTTTATTCTGTATCCTTTTCCTTTTTTACATTTTCCCCTTCTGCTTTGCACAGGTGGCTTTTATAAAATGGCTGCAGGGGTTGAGACAGAGAATGGAAATGCTGTGAGAAAACATTAAATACTTTTTCTGGGACATTTTCAAACTTGAGTGTTTGGGTTTTGTTTCTTTTTCTTTCTACAACTAAACAACACCTAGGCAGTAAAAGATTGCCTCACACAGAACAACAAAAATAAACACAAACTCCACAGCCAGTTCCCTGCCTGGGAATGCCATCCCAAGCCCAGAGCAGCAGGGGATGCTCTAGGCTCAGTGCAGCCCACAGGGCTTTCTCCTGAGTATTCCTGTACATCATTTGAAGGACACTGATATTGGAATGCTTTATTTACTTTTGATGTCCACATTTTCTACAGTCCACTGAAAATCTAGAGAAGGTGTGCAAAAAAACCTTCAGCTCCTACTTGGAAACTGGAGAAAGTGCCATAAAATGATTAGACTCTAAGGAGCCAATCTGTTCAGCTTCTAAAAAAAATATTCAGGGTTAGAATACAGATGTACAATCATGAGAGGAAAACACCAGGTGCCAAATGACTCTTTGTCTTGTGGATAAAAATAACATAAAGCTGGAATCTGTAGCCAGACCAAAAATCAAATTAGAAAGAAGGCATTTATACCTTTAATTCAGATATTAACTACTGCAAGAGACTTACAATGGGAAACAATGAATTTTTCATATTTTTCTGATCTAAGTCAGAACTGGATGCTTTCCTTCACGTTAGTTCAAGAAAAAACTACCTTCTGGTTAAACAGAATTTACTGGGTTTGAGCAATGAACTAGGAACTGAAGATAAGGATAAGAAATGGCAACCTGAATCCCGTGCCTTTGGGAAGACACTGTGTATTTCAGATTCTATGTAAGCAGACAGGACAGTGAGAATGGTTATTGCATGCTGCTGAATTTAGGATTATGCTATAGGAAATGTCTCCTGTGTGCCTCTGAGGAACAACCATAGATAACACAGGAAAGACATGACTCCACTTGGATTTCAAGGACTGTCTCCTAGCACAGGTCCTCACGCTGGCCTCTGGCATGGATGGCAAAGAAACAGATGTCAGTGGGAGCTCAGCCTGCTGAGAATTTTCCACAGATTTCAATATAAGCATCCCACAAGCTCAGTCAGGCTGTAGGGTAAGAAAGTGATGGGAAAGCAAGACAGCAACCACAAAGGGTACCACTTCATCTCAACTTGCTCATTACCTGGGGTAACTGCTGGATGTTGGCATGCTCTCAGGCTAAGGACTTGAATGATTGCTGGTGAGAGCTCTGTGGCTATGGCAGGGGAAGCAGCACAGTGTGTTCCTCCTCACAAAAGGCAGGCACTTCTCGCTCTTCTCTGCTGCCATTCCACACAGGGGCTTTCTTTCTAAGCAGACTTTCACATCCAATGTTGAAAGCAGAATCAATCATGCAGCCTTTTTCCTTGCCAAGAGAAGAGAAAAAAAATCTAGCAGCAGTAAAAACCTCAAAGAAATCACATTTAAAGACAAAGGATGCTGAAGTCACCTGGGCCGAAGGCCAGATCTATGTGCTCCCTCTGTACTTTTTCAAATCCTCCTCTGTAGATTTCTTTCAAATTTCCACAGCCACACAGTACTAAGAGATCAATTATTTAGGTATACTAGAAATGAACCTGCTAAGAGATTGCTTAGGGGTCGCTTGAGAGCCTAAACAATTTGGTAAAGAACAACACCACTGACCCAATATGCTTTTCATTAACACTAACTATATTCCTTCCATCCAGAGTGAAAAAATGTAATGGAAATTGCTGATGAGAACCAAAATAAAACCGCAACCTTACTGTAAAAAAGTATGCTGTGAAAGACCCCAGAATGTTGCCCAAAGTTAAGACATTACTAGTTATGCCCTTCAACTTTTGCCAATATTCAGAGCTTTGAAGGTTATGTTTCTTTAGAAGAAAATCAGATGATATATGAAGCATTTCTTTAGTGGTATACAGTTCCCTGTCCCAAAATGCTCCTTTTAAGCAACGTGCAATTTCTTCTTTCAAAGTCTGACAGCAGTCACAGCTTGGTGCTCTTCATCTTGTCACAGGGCCACACTTCCCCTCCTTCTCCAGCCATCTTAAAATCACAGATGTAGCTTGGTTATCTAAAAGGAATTAGTCTATTCCTTTGGATTTTGGCAAATGCATACAGATGTTCTGTCACTAGTGATGTCCATTTCCTAACTGTGTCCTGCACATTGCTGATGTAGAACTGTTCCTATACCAAGAGTAAAGCTGTGACTTTCTCATGCACGCTTGTCTCGTGCTGGCTTAGCTTAACTAGTAAAAGCAAGCTGCATTTAATGAGGAATAAACATGCCCTTGCCAAGTAATGCTCAAAACGATCTTTGGAAGCAAATCTAGGGAACGACAACAAATGTCATGGCCTGCACTGATTTCAGGTGATTAAATACTTGACTTTTACTGAGACACTGATGTTTAGAAGGAATTATAAAAAAGGATTTTTCGGGCTACCTCGGTATGACATTTCAGGACCCTGTTCTCCCCTCATTATGGAAATTCACAGTAACAGTTGTTAATCAGTTCTGTTACTTCAGTCACAAGCTAAACTTCAGCAACCTTGCCCTCATTATACCTGCAATGAATGGAATTAATGAAATAACTTAAAACCATATCATGGATTATATTTTTATTGCAGCATTAATTCAAATCCAGGTCCTTAATTATATCTTCTTTTGTGTGTTTATCGGTATTTGTATTTGTTATTATTAGCTTGCTTGGCAGAGATGAAAACAGGAAGCATAAAGCAGGAAAAGAGAGCATTTTTGTATTTTCACATTGGCCTGCCTTTGACACAAATCCTCCACTTCATCAAGACCTTGACTTATGATCCACAGAAAGGACACCATGTACACTATTGAGTACTCCTCTGAACAGAATGGGATGCTCAAGTGGAGCTTGTGCTATTTAACTGTGAAATAACATCTTTTGCTCTTTTTTCCCCATGGGATTACACATTCTCTGCCTGTTCTTGGAAAGGAGGAAATAAAACATGGAGAATGGCCACAGAAATGTTCCTGTTGTCCCGAGACCACAGTTCATTAAATCAATAGCAAACCGACACACTGTATGTCCCAGTGTCTTTTTCTGAGTTAATGTTATCTTTTGGACAAAAAAACTAACATTGGCTGTACAATTAATAGTGTCTGTAGTATGAAGTAAACCAGATTCTACTTACTTTGCCTCAACGTCGCTGATCAATATTCACTGGGTTTAGAGGCAGATGACAAAAGGAACCTGGGCTAATCTGGGAGAGTTATGTACAGAAAATCAACAGGTACTTCTTCCAGTACTTGGGTATAGTGCACATCAATCAGCAGCAAAGGAACAACCCTTTGTTCAGAGAGCTCCTTAGCTGAAAAAAAAAATTCTATAAAACATACTACAAGTAATTTTCTTTCTCTCTTTTCTCAGAGATTTCATGAACCGCATTCCGAGTAGAACCTGTGACATCCAGCACCCCCATTTGCATGAAAGAATACCACTAGGAAGAATTTAGTATCTGACACAACATGGAGGAGTGACCTCATGGCATGACAGAACATGGCTGAGACAAAACGGCAGAGTGGCCCCACAGCCTGGCACAACACGGTGCAGTGACCCATGGACTGACACAAAACAGTGCAGTGACCCAATGGCCTGACACAAAATGTTGGTGTGACCACACAATCTCACACAAAATGGGGAAGTGACCCCACAGCCTGACACAAAATGGTGGAGTGACCCCACAGCCTGACACAAAATGGCGGAGTGACCACACAGACTCACACAAAATGGCAGAGTGACCCCACAGCCTGACAGAAAATGGCGGAGTGACCACACAGCCTGACAGAAAATGGCGGAGTGACCACACAGCCTGACAGAAAATGGCGGAGTGACCACACAGCCTGACAGAAAATGGCGGATGGATTTAAAGGCTGCTCAGAGCACGCTGAATCCCAGCGTGTTGCCTACATACCTTTGTCCTTTTTCTTCCTCTTTTTTCTCCTACCTTCTTCACAAAATCCACTGTACATACAACTAAAAAATTATTAAGTGCCCTGTTGTGTCTGGATAAGTTAAAGTTCAGCTAAGTTAAAGTGTACCAAGTTCAAGTTTGTGAAGTGCTTCGCTTCGGGTGGTACTTATAATTTGCCAAGCGCTTCATTGTGCCTCCATGCTCTGAAGTTTGCAAGTCTGGCTGAGCTTCACATCCACATGGCCATTCCCTCCCATCTCTCTGCATGACCCACTGGGAAAGACTGACAGTTCTTTACTCACCATTTGTGGCACCTCCTTCCACTCCTCTTTACCTGCAGCTATGGATGAGTGTTTTGTCTCCCAAATTTATTTCAAACTAAGTAACAACAACATGACAGTAATGAGAACAATAACAATATTATTGGTAACAAAACTTTAAAAGTCATTGATGATGTTAAAATTATCTTACCATTGGAAAATTGTGAAGAGCTTTAAAATAAAATTGAGAACGCCTGGAAAAGACGGCATTCTTCTGAAGAACAAGCTGGCCCCTAAGACCAGATCAGAGCTAGTATCCAACCTGCCTTTTCCTTGTGTCCGTCCGCACAGAGTGTGGAGAAAGCTTGAGACAACTTTAAAAATCGAAACTAAATGCTCTCCACTGTCTGCCCCCCACCCTGCCTTTCTCCAGGTCCCCTTTTCAGCGTTTACCTACCAAACCTTCCCTGAGATTGGGCATGTAACATATCTGCAGATGTAAATGCCACCTGAAGTCCTGCTGGGAGAGTGTATGAGCTACTGAGAGCTCAGCAGACAGAGAGTGGGGTTTTGAGAGCTACACAGCATCCCCATGAGCCAGAGACCACGGCATCGCTGCAGTGAGAAAACAAGTGCTATGTGAGAGCACACAACATCAGGAGCACTTCAGCAAAAAATTCAGGAATGCAGTTAAATTGTGGCTATTTTCTACCCCATTCTAAAGCCAACTTTTGCCCTCTAGATCAAAATATCAAATTCATTGGAAATGTACTCCCACTGTGTACTCTATGAGCACTTACTCTTGTGGCACGTTTATCTAACACACAGAGAACTGATCCACTGCTCTGCCTTGCACAGGTTACTTTCAAGGACTCCCATTCTGCCTGAGAGAGAACAGATATAAATAAATATAGAATAAAATGTTGTCAGAGAATAATGTTCTCTGGCTGCTTTGGTCCAATGAAAGCCAAAGCCACTATAAAACTTTAAGGGAAAAGGGCAGTAATTAATTCTACAGGGATAACACTCTACCACACTGCCTTGATGCTATTATGCTAAAATAAATTAAAATATCTCAGTTTCTCTGTATATAGCTTAACATATGAACCTAATTTTTGCCTTTTAAAAATTACCTTGGAAAACTAAATGTATCTTTTCACAGATATGGATTTTATAGATCACATTTTGCAGTATAATATCCCACTATGTTATTCCCATTTCCACTAAGGACATCAGTGGCACATTTTTTAAAAAAGTGAGAAATTAGAGAACATCCAAGTTCCTGATTACTCACTGGATAGTGTGGATGTGAAGAAAAGCTAGACAGATTTCTAAGGAATTAATTAGTCATCTTAAGGACCACGCAGCATGAAAAATAACAGTGACAATATTAAACACTTATGCAGATACACACCATGCTTTTATAATTATAATTTACATGCAATTCTCCAAGTCCATTTCTGTGTCCTTCCCATATTCCCCAATATTCATTACAGAGGTAACTCTTAAGAGCTGCTTGACTTCCTTCTGTGTTTTGTTAATGGCTGTTTTATTCTGCTTTACAGCTTTAAGGACGCAGTTTGCTGAGGTTTGGCAGTATGTACCTGCATAGTTTGTTGCCTTTTGAAAAGGTCATGGCTTGCTGGGGTGATGGACAGTTGTATTTCATTCAGATTTCTGCGTGCACTGATTTTAGGAATGCTCAATTTTATAACCATAATCCATTTCTAGAAATATAATTTCTCAATTAAGTGACACACTGCTGAAAAGCAGGCTTATATGAAATTTTAACAAAATACGTTACAGCCATTTAACAAATGAATCATCAATTTTACTTAACATAATTCATCTTGAAGCTTCTATGTGTGTGTGCATTTTATCAATTACCACAGACCACCATGAATGTGCAGCCAGTCCATGCATCCATCATCCATGCAGACACCTTGGAAAAGGGCAAACTTTGAAGCATGTCTCAAATGATATATGGATTGAGTGAAGAAATTCTGTTTCAGAAGCAAAATGTCAGAAAGCATCCCTGCACCAAAAATAATAGTAATAAAACAGCTTACTTTGAGTTTGTTTAAAAGAAACTAGGCCAGAGTTGCTATCTCAGATGCAAAAAAGAGGCAGACTGCTTTTATGAATGCCATAAAAATAAACTATTTTAATAGGTACATAAATAAAAGGTTTAAAGTGGAATTTCCCCCCCCCCCAACATCAAGATGGCCTAGCTTCTATACAGAAACTGAACAATATTCACGGGACTCCTAAATTAAATAAACCCTTTGTTACATTCAAAACCACTGAAGGCAAATATATAATGCAGTGACGCACCTGAATTGTTCTCCTTCCTCATCATAGCAGTGTATACAGTATTTCCTTGGTTTACAGTACTCTGAGGATATGAATCTGTTAAATAACCTCTGAATGGCAGGGTGGAAATAAAATTTAAAAAGTCAACATTAAAAGAACCCAAACAACCCTGGCACCCACAGGAGTACCTTGCATCAGCCAGGAAGTTTTAGCAGAAGAGAAACAGGGATTGTGCTGTAAAATAAATTATATTTTTTATACATTGTTGTATAGTTATCATAAAGTGTTTAAATATTACATTCACTTTGGTGATGTGTTTTTGTCTATGCCTGCAATAAATTACACGTGGCATGTGCTCGCTGGTCATGGGTTTTACTGCAAATGGGGGGAGCTCAGCACATCTAGGAAATGTTAAAAATATTTGAGATTTATTTAGAATGGACAAAATCTAATTTGAAGCAGCTTTCCTCCTATCATGTCCCTCTCCCCAGCACCTCTACAAAGTTACCCTGATGGCTCCAGCTTTTGCTGTTGATGACTAACACTTACTGACCCACGGAGGTTCTCTGGTTTTGTTTCTCCTTTCTCTCTCTGAACCATCTGTCAGTTTGAGAACATCTGCCATTAACACCTCCATGCTCTCCAAAGATTCCAGATAATAATTAAGGCAAGGAACCATCATTTGTCCATCAAAGCTAAGTTTCCTGAAACAAGATGCTCTTGCTGCTGTTATCTGAAATGTGTCTGGTAATGGGTGAGGACCACTCATCCTGTGGAAGAGAAAGTCTGTCACACGGTCACTCAAGAGCGCTAAGGTATCTTGTGCGGGTGAAATCAGAGATAAAATTATAAGATGACAACTATCATCCATAGTGCAGAACTGGCATTTCTAGTCTATTCCATCAGAAGTTCAACAAGTGGGGCCAGGCTGACTCAGGCCTGGCTGAGGAGCCTGCTTACAGTTTACCCACCAGCAAGATGCGACCGGCAGTGAAATGACTGCCCCTTTTTCCGACTGGCTTTCTTCTTGTTCTTGCTCTTCCTCTGCTTATTCCCACCTTTGCCTTTATCTGACTTCTTTTTCTTTTCGTCCTCCTTAAACCACGGCCCCCAGACTCCTCCGTTGAGCTTGGGGTTACTGCGAGGGTCCTTGGGTGGGTAGCGGACGGGCACCGCAGTCTTGTTGAACTGCGAGAGCCTCCGCAGCAGCTGCTTCACCACCTCTGGGTGCCTGGCAGACAGGTCCACGCGCTCATAGGGGTCGGCTGTGATGTTGAAGAGCCACACGGTTTTCCCGGCAGACCAGGAGACGCGCTCGTTGTGCCAGCGGTTGGGACCGGCGTTGCTGAAGGCCTGCGGAGGCACCCAGTCGCTGTAGCCCGGGTTTCCTGTCAGCAGTTTCCAGTGATTCACTCGGATGGCAGACTGGATGGCAGTGTTCCAGATCCCATAGCCAGCGGCCCAGGAGCCGTTCTTGGCTTTGGTGTAGATGGGGTCGATGTTGTGCAGGATGTCCACCCGCGGGGAACGCCTGCCCTCGCTGATGGTCTCCCACACGTCGTAGCCGTCCAGCTGGATGTCCTCATCGATCTGCCCCTCCGCCAGCGTGATCAGCGTGGGGAACCAGTCTGTGATGTGCACCAGCTCCTTGCACACAGAGCCTTTGTTTTTCAGGAGGGGGCTGTGCACAAACCCGACAGCACGGATACCTCCTTCCCAATAGGTGCCTTTGCTTCCTCGGAGAGGCCAGTTACTGCCTCCAGCCATCGGCTGCCCACCGTTATCAGAAGAATAAATGATAATGCTGTTCTCGTAGTAGCCGTACTTCCTTAGAGCAAGGGTCACATTGTTTATGGCCTCATCCAAGCAGGCCAGCATGGCTGCGTACCGCCGCCTGTTGATGTTGTTGATGGAGCGGTAATGTTCAAAATACCTGCCTGGTGCCTGAAGAGGCGAATGGACAGCTTGGTAAGCAATATACAGGAATATGGGCTTCCTGGGGTTATGAGAAGCCAGGATCTGTTGCACTTTCTGCGTGTACATCTGCGTGGAATAGATGCCGTTGTCATGGTCCCAGGCGGCGTTGTCGTTCTCGTACAGGTCGTAGCCGCATATCCCGGGGCTGTCGCACTTGAAGTGGGTGTAGTAGTCGCCGCTGCCCAGGAGCGAGCCAAAGAAGGAGTCGAAGCCCCTCTGTGTGGGCATGCACTCCCTGCGGTAGAACCCCAGGTGCCACTTGCCCACCATGTGTGTGGAGTACCCGACCTCCTTGAGCTTCTGAGGTAGTGTGACGTTATCCAGAGGTAAGCAGTTGGGCTGTGTCGGCCGGATGATGGAGTGCTGCAGTCCCGTGTGGATCTGGTACCTGGAGGTGGGAGGAGACAGGCATCAGGCTGGTGGAGGAAATGCTCAGGTGTATGGACACCTTAACCCTAACAGAAAATATCCCCATGCATGCCACAGCCTTCTCTGCAAATATTTCAGAGTGCCTGCGTGTGCTGCTTTCAAAAACCACTATCCAATCTTGTCCTCACCTCACCATGGGATGAAATCTTTCCCTCCATGATGTGAGCTACTTAAAATACCTACATATGCAAGAGCACAGGAACTCTGAGGCACCATTCTTTCCTCCACATGTCTCCTTTCAACAATGACTATAGAAAATTATGTAGATAAATACAATTTTTACAGTGCCTCATAATTCGCTAGCAGTGAACGTATCTACAGCATATAAAAATGCTGAGCTTTGAGCGTGTAAGAGCAGTATGTTTAAAGGATGGGATAATAAATTCTGCAGTGCACTACAGGCCATGTGTAAAGAATACATATGGCCTCCATATGATGAGAAAATGAATCCAGAATGGGCAGCAGTAAGTACCAAAAACCAAGGGCATATGTATTTGTATCAGTCTGACACTATGAAAGAGACTGCATCAGCAGATAGCAGACCAAAGACTACTTCTCCCTGAGTGTGAGAATTGGTACAATTCTCAGCCATGCATAGAACAGCCAGGTCCACCAAAACTGCTCATCTCCCGCAAAACCAGCTCTTATTAACTTGTGGTAGCAGGAATTGGGGCTTCTTGACACATTCTGCTGGTGTTGCCAATCTGATTGGCCTCCTGAGCTATCTAGAAAATTAAAACCATTGGGCTCTGCCTGCCCATAAATAACTTAAAGCCTGCTTTCATATGAGGGCTTCCTGGCCAAGATCTTCGAAGGCGCCATAGCTGTCTTTAATGGCTGGCAATCTGTACGGATTGTGTAACTCCCAGTTAACTCTGGAGCTAATTTCCACAGAACCAGAAGCTCCAGTCTCACTCACTGCCTGCGGAAGCTCTGAGTGCTGTGCTGCTCTGGGCCCAGCGTGCTGTAGCACTGCTGCTGCGCTCTGCCCCCGGCCCCTCCGCACAGCATTGTCTCTGGGACCAGGCTGGGGACCTGGAGTCCTGCCACCCAATTGTCCCCAAACTCACAGGCTGGTGCTGACAACGCTGGAGATGCTGCAGTAGAGAGTTAAAACACGCCCTGAACATTATGGGTTTCTGGAATCTGTGTCTCACTTTTGTAAAAGATGTGTCACACACACACAAGTCCCACATCCTTCCTGTGGTTCAGCTGCAATATTCTCCTCTTAAAACAGGTAAACTATGACCAAGAAAGCCATGCAGTGCCCCATATCTCAGCTCATTCCATATTTGGGACTCCTCAGGGAACTATGTCCACAAGGCATTTCATTTCCTTCCCCTTCTCTTTCCTCTGCCTTGTTAAATCCTTTCAGTAAAATCCCATTTTTTGATCCAACTGGAAAAGTCCTTGTCCCCACTCAGCTATTTTAATCAATAGTTTCTGCTTTCTTAACTCGGACAACCTCCTTGATCACAAGGTCAGCACTGAGTCCCAGCTGGGCAGTTTCTCCATATTAAGCTGATTTTGCTGCAAGTCAGGATTTTCTCTAAAGGGACCCTGGTTGTGACTGGGAAGGATCTTTCCACCACACTTCTCCTCTGCAAAATGAGAAACTGGGCCTGAGGGAAACAGGCCACAGGATCTGCAAAACACTGCAAACCAATGTGCCTCTTGCAGGCAATACCTACACAGAAAGCATGATAGTCACACAACATTAACTCTCATCAAGAATTCCTAAAACATCGGGCACATTCCCCAGCGAGGGCTCTTCAACTAGAGATCCAAGCATGAAATTCCTACTGTTGATCTGACAAATTTTGAACCAGAAAATAGCAAGAATTAGTCATACAGGCATTCAGCACTGCATCTTGTTTCAGCAGTGCCCTCGGGAAGTTATTCAATATGCTGGTAACAATGCACATATAACATACATCCATCTGTATGCACATGTATTCCCTGCTGCTGCCTCTTTGCAGGAGACTTTGGTGTGTTTCCCAGATGTGTGTGTGTCTGTGTGCTATTTTTGGCATGGCTGTGCTTCAGAATATACCTACAGGCACACAGACAAAGAGACACATTTTTATAGTCATGTGTATGAAAAAGAAATCTGCAAACCAATACATTTTCTAGGTCAAAATATTTCAAGTGTAGAAATGCTTCAAAGAAATATCTACCTCTGATTACCAGAAAACTGTTCACTATGACAAAAATGGTCAAGATTTGTTCACTTTCCTGCACCACATGCCTTTCTAATTGATCCATTATGTGCCAACAGTACTTTTTCAGTGAAAGTATTTAATTTTTCAATGACTTGCAGGGCATTCACAGAAAAGCAAAGTATTCCGAGCAAAAGACAGTGATGATACGGAAGCAAATGGCATTATAACAATAGGAAAAATGTCGCAAAACAACTGTTTTGAAACTTTCTAGACAGTGCACAAGAGGAAAAAAAACCAGAACCAGGTACAACATAAAGGGATGAAGAGGCAGATGATGATTTTGGAGGTGTTCTCTAGTACATAAAGTCATGAGCTCACCAACTGCCATGAAATGTCGGTGAGATATCCTATAGATTTCATGGCTTCCAGTTTTTAGAATAAATTGGTTGAATTTAATCCCAAATATAGAAAGCAAGTTAGGACTGTGAATGGTCTGGAATTCATTAGCAGAATTTCAGCACTAGTAACCAGTCAAATCTAAGCAAATGCTGACAGGCTACAGAATCTAATTTAATCATTTTTCAGAATCTGACCTTCGTGGGCATTATTTGCATATAGGCCATTAACTGCTAAGAGCCTGTATAAAGAGTGGGGGGGTCCAAGACTTGGGAATACTTTATATGCATGTGCCACGCTCTCCTTCTCCCTACTCCTCAAAGACTCTGGATCATAGGTGTCTCCTTTAGAATACCTGAAATTTGCAATTTGCACAACAAAGAACGAAGTAAAATTTGTGAGAAATGTTCAACTAATAAGACACATATTGAAAATTAATTTCTCCTCACCATACATGGATGGCTCTTTGTGCATTTTCTACTCTTGTTTTTATTTTCCTGGTGTGCTGTTCAGATGTTCACAGTAAACCCACTGTGGTAAGTGTTGCAGCCAAGGCAGATGCTCAGCGCTGGCTCACTGACACACTGAGCTGTTTTCTTGTTTGTAGGGGAAACTTTAAAGCAGTGGCCTCCCCCTGGGAGCACTCCAATGACTTCACAACCTTTTGCTTCATGGATGCTCAGAGAAATACTTCAGAGGGTTCTTAAAATAAATAAAAAAGCAAATAAATCCTCCCTCCTGAGTGTGAGCTCATGACACTCCTTTCCAACACGAGTTCCCTTTCTGTTTTAATTTAGACTCCAAGCTGAGGCAGTGGCTTTCACACCACTTCTACCTCCAGTCTCAAGGTGCAGAGACCATTAAGTTGCTGAAGGTCAGCTGCACATTGAAGTGCCAGGGTGTTATGGATGTAAGTCACTACAGGCACACTGAAGTCAGCGAGACCTGAGCTGGAGGAATGTGTTAACATTGGGAGCCTTCATTTCCCCCTTCTGATGCCCTCAGGAGTGCTGAGTTAGTTTCTAGCCCTCATCTGCAGAGCAGAAGATCAGTGACAGAATCTTTGCACACTTTCACTGGTGCTCCCCTGCAGCAGAGAGCAGGACTGAGGGTCTGTGGAGGGAAAGAGATTCTCCTGGCACGCCTCACATCCCCTATGCAGTCTTACACATGTGTAGGCCAAACCAGCTTTTCTGAAAAAAATCTTTCCCTGAGGAGTTCTCTATTGAATGTTTTCCCCCTGAACTTCAGGGTGGGTTCTGCACTGAGGAAGAAGCTGGGATGTTTCTAATTTTGTAATGTGCATGTACAACACTATTGATTCCAAGCTCTCACCGTTTTCAAATACTGCATTAATTGTCTTCAAACTGAGTTTCGTTTAAAGCTCACTGAAGATTAACAAAGAAGCTCAGCTGGAAGTTTCCAATTTCAGGAACTTCTGCTAGCATAGCTCTAGTTAGTACATGCGGAAAATGTATTTTTATTATGCTTGCAGAGCTCAGGATATGTTGTAAAGAAAATATAAATTTTAAAAATAATAAACTCTAGCCTAAGATTTAGAAAAGCATAGTTTAAATAAAAACCCTGTGTTTGCCAGGAGTTCCTCAGAGACTAACAGCACTGAGGTCTGCATGCTGCATAAATTAAAGGGATCGCTATTGATAATTGTGATTTTCCTTATTAAAAATACAACAAGCAGATACCAGTCTAGAACACAGATTTAGGGGTTCCTAAAGACCAGTTTTTGACATCTTACCTGAAACTATTTATATAACACAACAGCTAAAACAGAGGAATTCAAAGTGAGTAAAAAATAGAGAAATAATTTTGGAGTAATAGTAATAATTAATAGAGTAGTTTTGGAGGCTCTTAGTCCTCAGAGGTCAAATTTACTTGGGGGGGAAAAAACCCCAACATTCCACTTGTCACCAGCAAATCATCAGAAGCAGGAGCAATCAGCAGTGAGAGAAACCAGATACAACTAAGCCATTTTTATAGTGGACTGAGGCTTTAGCATGGAGCCCATAAGCCCTACATGTTTGAAGAAGTTGTTACTTTGGGCAGGGATGTTCACTCCTGCGTCATCTTAAAGCTGTTTTCAGCTCTGTAAGGTGCTTATGAGGGAAACAGGAGTAGTTCAGGAGCTCTTCTGCTGTCAGTCTTTCACCCAGGCTGGTGAAGAGCAGGGCACAGGGATCCTGATCATGGGCATGTTGGATATGGACCACCATGAAAGCATCACACAAAATGACTCTGCAGCAGAAATGTCTGCAATAAAAACCAAATGTTTCATGCTGCAGATGCTGAGGTTTTTAAAACTAAACTCAGAGTAAAGCAGGAAAAGGGGTGGGTTGATCCAGGAGATGCTGGGGCAGAGGGTAGAGCTGAGCTGATTTAAGTGAGATGCAAATAAAGCCATGAAAGCCAGACATGAATTGCTGCCAAGCCATCAGCAAGTCCTGGTCTCTTCAGACTGATGACAACAAAGCCAGAGTGCATAGCCATGGTGCTCATCTCTCATCGCTATTAAGTCAATTTGATGATAAACAGAATGTTTTCTAAATGTTCATGTCCTTCCTATTTCCCTTCTTTTCCTAACTTAGAGACTGATAACAAACCTCGACTTTGCTGCTTTCCAGCTGCCAAGCTCCCATGAGAGCCAAAGCAGGCAGTGGCACCTTGGCGCTCCTTAGGGCAGCATGTTTGGTATCTGCTCTGGAGAAGACCAGGTTAAGCTAAGTCCCATCTATCCCATCTCTTTAGTGTTTACAGTCCATGGCAACTGTGTATAATCCCATGGGAAACACTTCTAAATGTCAGCATGAAAGTTTTCATGCAACATAGTCTGCTCAGAGCCAATGAGCCCTGGGCCTACACTATTAAGTGCACATTTCAGCTTTCAAAAATGGTAGAAAAACCTCGATTTTCAATATTGGATCTATCATTCATGATCTATCATTTACCCATTTCTATCTTCTGGCTTATAATTTTGGGATTTTGTGGGAAGGTGGGTTATGAGTGTAAACGGATTAGAGAAGAAAATGCAACATTAAAGGCTAAATGCAAACTCCAAACCTTCACAGACCCTCACTGTGTCAGCCCACACAAATCAAACCTGAACTGTTCACTCAGACACACACACACAGAGTCACATTTCGTCCTCAGCTGTATTCCTTGAATTTTTATGTGATTATAAATCAGAGTAGAAAAAGTATCTACTTCTAAACCAAGTGTTTACATAAAAAGTTTAACTCATGTTGTTTACCAGTTTTATCACTCCAGCAATGCTATTGCACATATGTCATTTGGAAGATTCTGTATCTTGTCCTACTTTCAAGTTTTTCGTTGTTGTTTTTAGATCAGTTAAGGCTCTTCCATCAAATTCAGGAAAAGAAAAATAAAGTAGCAATTTCCTTGCAGACTAATAATGTTAGTAGTTTTGTTCCCATGACCTGTCTCTGAGGACTTACAGGAGTTCAGGTATCCTAGTTTCACCAACAGCCATCTGGATTTTGATGCATGAACTCAATCGCAGAATCATTCTGAAATTCTGATCCCACACCAGCCCTGGCATTTGGTCATTTAAATGATGTCCTTACACCTCGATATTGTTTATACTGTGAAAAAGATTTTTACCACGTGGCACCTCGAAATGCTTGAAGACTGGGGAACCATGCCACAAAATGCTGTTCTCCATAACTCTGTATTCCAACAGTTTTATATCTCCAGGTTACGTACCAGATCCTCTCTCTTTTATCTTCCCAACCCCTGCAGATACAACTGGCACCCCTGGAGCGAGGTAGAGCTCAGTGAACAGTGGGAAAGCAACTGTCATCTCCAGAGTTGTGAGCTTTAAAGGAAAAATATCTGGCTGTTGGACCCAGCTGTGAGGGGGAAAAGGAACAGAAACCTTCATCTGTGTTTCCTCAGGGCTACTCTCCCTGGTTCCAGAAGCTTGAACTTTAAATCACCCTCCAAATTAAGCTGCAATTAGCATTTTCATACACTAATTCTGATTTTCTACCAAACATGATTAAACTGGCAGCTTATCTGCTACCAACCTGTCCTGTCACTGAGGCAACTGATCTGCTCCAATGGGAGGACAGCAAGGATAAGGGACAATGTGGGAGTTGGCAGCAGCTGGAATGCACATGTGTATATGCAGCTATTGTTTTCTTTGCTCCCAGTTTGCTGCAGCTGTGGAAACAGAGCACAACGTTTCCAGCTTTATCACTGTGATTCATTTAAGAAAAAGGGGAGAAAATGTGTGATTGCATAATCAGCGCTCAGGGTTTCACATCTACATGGGAGTGACATGGAAAGAAAACAATTTGACTAAATGCTTTGCATGCCAACCACAAATCCAGACCTCACCACCAAATTCTGGGCTCTCAGCAACAACAGATCCCAGCGGATATGACACCTAATCACCATGTTACTTACAAGGGAAAGAAACCTAAAATGACTCTGCCATTAGTTCAAGTTGAATTTGTAGTCCTGCTTTAGTCGTTTTTGCAGGAGAAAAAACAGAAGTAAAGATGATAAAAGGAGTCTAAAAACTGTGTGCAGAAGAATTCCCCCCTTAGATATTCCCAAAGTGAGGCTGGAGCAGGACCAGCGTGCTGGGACAGGGACACTGCACGTACCAGTTTGTAAAGGAGAGGCACCTTCATCCCAGCCTCTTCCCTCTACTCTGCTGGGGAGAACAGCACCCCAGAGTCTCCTAATATCCCAGAATAGTTACTGCTACAGACAGAGCAAACTTCAAGGTGTCTCATATTCTGTCTAAAAGAATACTCTAATTGCTAACAACACAAGAGTTTTTACATGACCAGAAATAAAAGCCTGCCATGCACATGTGTGAAATATTTTCCAACTAATTGTGTACAATTTAGGAAAGTTGGTTCATCTTTATACAGGAAGAATTTATTCAGTGACTGCACCTAAGGGATGTGAAAGATATTCATTATATGGTTGCCTTTCATAAGAAGACATCTCTCATAAAAACTACATACTTGATGGCAGCCCTTAAGGTAGTAACCAAACAGTTACTATCTTACATTACTCTCTAATTAAAGTACTCATTTTGAGCATTTAGTACCATTTCTGAATTAAAACTGTCCTTATCTATTACTCATACATCCAGCACTTCGAGCCTGTATCAACCTAAATGCTGTAAAATGACCTTGAATGGACAGCAAGGATGACTGAGGGCAAAAAGACAGGAAGTAAAACACAGATTAGCAACTACCACATCACAGGCTTATATGGCATCTTTTGAGAGAGGCAATTGCTTTGTAATTAAAGAACATTATGACATTGAAAAAAAATTAGGACTATGTGGTGCTTCAGATACATCTCAAGTGTTTTAAATATCTTCACAACATCCAAGCTTTGTGACAGCTGCAATTTTTTATTAATCACTGTACAACTACATAAACACACCATTTCTGAGTGTGACACTGGAGAACATCACAGTTCCACTGCTTTAGTGAGCATATCATGGGCCATTAAGTTTCTTTTGAATCCTTGGATATGTCTTACAGACAGTAATTTAAAATTAGAGATAAATTATTATTGTGAGAGTATGAAGATCAAGTGGTTAACAGCCACACCTCTTTTTAGTATTTACAGTATTTCTATTATCCTGACCATCGAGAACTGCTCAACTGTCTCCAAGATTCTGTTACAGGGAACAGATTCTGCCCTCCTTAATCAATATATACCTATTTAGGTAAAAGAATAATTACATCCATTTCAGCTGAATATGCTTCTAGGTAAATTTTTGCTCAGAGTCATCAAAGTATCAAAACGAGTCCATGAATTAATGTACCAAACACCTTTTTTTCATGCGAAGGTCCACTGGGAATGCTGATCAATTAAGAAATATTCTTGGATGATTATTTCTGTTTCATCTCAACTTGGTTATTCTATTTGTTCTACTTAATGCATTCTATCACATAACATCACTGTAAAATGTGTACATGTACATCAAAAGGAAATGATTACCTTCTCCTCCATCCCTAGTGCATGGCACAGCACTCTGAGACAGCAGGATACCTGCTGTCAGTCTTTAGAGTTTAGTTATGCATTTCAGCCAGTGGCATTTGATGCTGCTGCTGCTGCATATGAAATGATAAGGTGTTATTCAGAACCAAGTGTGTCATTCACTTACACACCTAAGCTGAACTTTTAGAGGCTGCAGTGCCCACCCAGTTTCCTTGTTTAAAGTCTCATTCTGGGCAGTGAGAGAGCGATGCCCTTTGCTGCTCTCCCTGCAGGCATCCTGAGACAGACCCCACCCACAACTGCCTCATGCCACTCCAGAGTAATTTTCCCAGAAAAGCTTCAGCCCTGATAATATGAAGAACAGTTTTATCTGGGAGAAAAACCAAACCCACACTAATATGACTTTTCAGCAATATTGCTGGTTTTCTGGGCTGACATTTACTGGCAACAGCAGTGGCCCTGAATCATTAGTGAGAGGAATAACCTTGCCTTGAAAGGGAGGGAGGGCTGGGAGCCAAGAGATGCTGTCTTCTGGGTTCTGCATAGTTTTCACCCTCAGCATCCCCACTGACCTCCAGCTCTTTTGTCCTTCTGACACTTTGGTATCAGTTTCTGAGTCTTTTGTGTCACTCATCCCTTTAAGCAGGGATGGAACTATGTCTGTTGCACAACACAGCCAAAGCTCAGAATGGGCTTTTTAGTCCTGATAAAAGAGGTGGCAGGATGCAAATGAGCCTCACCCTGATGCTAAGCCAGTTTGTAACTGGACTCGTTAAAATACACTGCTTGCAAGCACCTGCTTATTTACCGTGATTGCCAGCAGTTATGTACGAGCTCTGTCACATATTGCTGGCTGCTGGATTTTCTATTTCCTGATTCACCTGAGAAACAGTATATTAAAATCCCTTTTCCAGAACTGACCACAACATTCAAGTTCAGTTCTGATTAAGACAAAGGCCCTGCGTGTGGTTCCCAAAGAAATAATGGATGAAGATAATGAGGTATTACATTAACTTGGGTCCCACATGACAGCTTCCTGACTGACACCACGGGGAAATGGAACATCTTTGTTTACTCACAGGGGAGATTTCACATGGAAAGGAACTGCTTTCACTGCCAGTGTCTGAGTGGATGTAGGTAGGTGTGCTGTTGTAGCACAGGGAGATGAGTGGGGAGCAGCGCTGCAGGGCTGTCAGTCAGTTCTGTGATAATTTTTAACTACCACATCAGAGATAGCAAATACTGTATAGCACAGCATTCAAAAGGGAGTGAAGTGTGTGTGTTGAAAGCACCACGTTGGAACTCAAAAGGAACCAAGCAACTTCAGCAGGTACATGACCAGCTCACTGTGACCCATGGTTGGAAAAGACCTTAAGGATCAGTGACCTGACAATGCCAATTCCTTGCTAAACCAAGTGCCTAAGTGCCACACCTACGTGTCTTTTAAATCTCTCAGGGGTGGTGACTTGAGCTTCAGGTGGTTCCAGAACTTGACAATCCTTTGGGTGAAGAAACTTTTCCTGGTATCCAACCTAGGCCTTCCCCTGGCACAACCTGAGGGCCCTCCCTCTTGTCCTGTCACTAATGGTACTCGATGCAGTTCTGTGGTACTTCACAGGGATTTCTCTGCTCCTGTACCAATGGATTCAAGTTGCTACCTTTGCTCTCTGCTCAAATTAGGCAAGGGCTAGGAGAAATGTAAGGCTGCTCTGTGGAGCAGGAATGTGATGGAATCAGAGAAGTCTCCGCATCACACTTGGTGGCTGCAAGATGCCACGGCACGGGCACTGCAAAGCCCCCTCACACCACTCTGGTGCATTTCTCCCTCTCCCTCAGCCTCCCACACCAGAGAAGGGAACAAACTGGAGTTAATACGGGACAGAGGTTAACAGCACATCTGTTTCTAGGCCACTGTGCAATGAATAATGAAGAGATTTGGAAAAATGCTTCTTTATTTCCCTCCTAAATCCGGCTTAGCAAAACAAGCAGTGCTCTCTTGGATGTCACTCCTGTGCTGCCTAATCCCTCCTAACTCTCATTCACACAGCTCCTCACTCACTTGCTTTGCTGCTTGCATTGAGGCAGTGTCCAAAAGCCTAACAGGAATTGAGGCTGTGGTGCAACATCCCTGGAAATAAAATGGAGCATAAAACAGAGGGTGGAATGGAAACAGGTGCCCCTATTGCTGTTGGTCCAACAAAAATCCAGAAACAGAGTCTCTTACATGTCTAGCAATTATGTATAAAAGCAGACAAAGCATACATAAAATACTTGCTATAAAATGTTAATGTATTCATGAAGTTGTGCCTTATTTAAGATGCTAGTAGGTGATTTTGATCCCAGGTAAAAATACCACAAAAAAGACTCACGTAACAGAGTGAGCTGGATAAGAGTAAGTGAGGTGTGAATGGGACACATACAAAGTTTTGGTAGGGTGCATTCAATGTATCCAGCAACTCCTAATACACTAATGGAACCTATGTAGATATATAATCAGCACCGTGTGCTGCCTTCTCTGGGGCTTTCTTACCCATTTCTGAAAATATTTATTTAAGTAGAGTGATGTTAGCATCACATACCCTGTGAGAAGAGATTTAAGGGTAAACATCCCCCAGAAAATGAAGATCACCCATTAAAAATAAGAGTATAAGTAGTGATTCTTTGAGAAACACTGGTTGTTCAGGAGAAAGGGAAACACATTTAGCATTTATCAGTGTGTTCTTATCACTTATCACTAATAGCTATGGAGCTCTGACCTGAGAAGATACCTCTGTATGAATAGAACTTCTACCCCTGTTTAAATTCCTTGGGTGATAGAAGAGGTTTCCTGAATGGGATGGATGTAAACAACTGGCTGCTCTTGAACTGATGTTTAAGTACACTTCCAAAGGAATTTTAGAAACTAGTCTGTATTTTTTACAGCTAAAGACACAAGTAGGGATTCTCAAAAAGGTCCCTGAATCTCCATGAAATCAATAGAAGTTACAGGAACTAACAAAAGACCACTGATTCCCCATCAGCACTATTAAGCTTCCATTAAAAAAAAAAATTGGGCCCTTCAGGATGAAAAGGACATGCTCTGCTTCCTCAGAGGTGCCAAACTGAAATCATCACCATCACAGAAAAGTAGCTCCTACAATTTTTGTCTCCAACCCCAGGGTTTCCAGTGGGAGCCAAGCCTTAGTTGGAAAAATATGACAGTAAGATCATAACCCATCCACTCTTCTGAAGCACAATTCACTCTGTGGAAAGTTACTCAATCAGTGCTAAATAATTTGAGGCTTCCAAATCACTTATGTCCTGTCCAGGTTGTGAAATTAGGTATTTCAGTGGTTAAATAATCCTGGCAATAACATCAAAATTAACAAAATGGTGTAATGCTGAACAAGGCATCATCATTTAAAATCTGTTCTTGTTATTTTCAACGTTCTTCTCTGGGTGGGAACAGAAATTCGGCTACTGTGGGGATAGTAAAGGGAAAAGAGGGAAGGAGAAGAGAGAAAAATCAGGCATGCTTTGCATCTGTCTTGAGTGAAAAAGCTAAATATTTCTTTCCTCTTGAGGAGCCAAGAAGGTTAATGGAGGAGCAAATCAACCCCACAGCAATTCCCTGACGTTGTGTAGCAGCGCCTGTGCTAAGACTGTACCACACTACAGAGAGGTGACATCACCACAGAGCACAGTCTGTGCCCTGGGGATGGGAACATGTCAAGAACACTGTTGGAACATCACATCTGCTCAGCTTTGTCTGCAGGAAACTCTACCATTCCCTACAAGTGTGTGGGAGTAGCTCCAATGGGTCACACAGGAGACAAAGAGCCAGAGGAAGCTGTGAACCCTGCAGGGAGCCTGTCAGCTCACTTGGTGACAACGTTCTTATCTCTATTGTCTCATTAGTGACAGCAGTGTATGACTTGTCCTACCAGACAGAGAAACCAACACCCCTGCATACAGCTGCACAAAGTCAATGAAGCAAGTAACTGCCAACTTTGTATATATTGTCAGAGCACTGGGCTTGTCCAGGATCACCTCCCCAGGTTTCCCACAGGAGTGGGTGCACACTATAAAACGCATTTTCAACCTGTTCTATGAATGCGTGCCTGCAACTTAACCACACTGCCTTGGTTCTTCATGAACTCTCCCAGTTGGCTTATTCAATATTCAGCACTTAATGTATTTTGAATTCTGGTAATCTGGCTGCACAACTGTAAAATTCCTCAACAGTCCATTTCATGCCCAGCTTTTCACGAGCAGCGCTCGACAGACTGCAGGACCAAATTCTTTGCTATTATTTGTGTTAAAGTCAAGCATCTGCTTCTCAAACCCAGGCTTAAGTCTGTGTGTTCAAAACCAAAATGCAGGGGAGGTGACTACAGTCAGCAGCAGTAGAATGGGAGAGCAGTAAAAGGTCTGTAAAGCCTCTGCCTGCACTCCTTGGGAGTCAAGAGTCTGGGCTAAATATGCATTCTGGCTCTGACTTGGAAGCTTCTCCGTGTTTCTCATACAATCTACTTCCTCAAGAGGGAAGCAGTGCTGATGGTCACCTGGGGAAACTGCAGCCACATCTCCTGGGAAGGATGGTGACTGCTACACCACACTAAGGAGAAACAAGGTGAAAGAAAGATGATGAAAAATCTGTAAAAACCACACTAGAATCAGAGTGGAACTTATTGATTCCAGCAGGACTTCCTCCAGTTAGTAACATTACCCAAAAGTTTAAATCAAGCCTTTCATTATTTTTTTTTTACATTTTCCTTTAGGACTTTCAGTGCATAATATTTTAGATATGGAGCCAATGTAAGATTGGAATTTTAAAACCAAATAAGACATTTATCTAAAAATCCGGATAAATGCAAAAATCTGAATTACAGTTGGCAACAACAGTGTAAAGGACACCATGAGCCAGCTAACAGGCAACAAAATCTCCTATCAGGTTTTTACCACCTGGAAGTTCAAATATTTTTATTTTCTACTTAGGGGGGTTGTGTTGTTTTGGGGTGATTTTCCTTGAAACACCATTAGAATTTAAACCATCCAGTATATTTTCTGATGTTACTCTCCTCCTTCCCCTTTTCCCTGGAAATTACACTATTATAGCAAAAAAAAAAACAACAAAAAAATCCAACAAAAAAAATCTTGTGGCAAACTAGTTTTCTACAGTTGGTCACAGCAAGCATAGCTTGGACATGATGCATCCATCTAGGAAAAACAGAATAGCAAAGAACTGAATTATTGGATTTGAAAAGGCAGACATCCTGGGATAGCTGTGGAAAAGCCATGGTTGGACACACTTTCTCTGGAAATATTTAAGTTCAGTTCAGTTGTGGGATGGGAGAGGAAGTTTTCTGCTGGCTCTTCATTTTTTTGATATGTTACATAAGCTCCCTTTCCTCTTTACTTTTTTAACAGCACATAAATATTTTATGAACTATGGGCCTTTGAACTGTGCTGCTCTGACCCATTGACTGATTCTCATTTGCCTCTCTGAAATTGCATCTTGAGTGCTTTGAGAAATGCATCATCCTGGGCTGTCATATAAAACCCAACATAAACCCCACAAAAGTAATTCTGTTTGTTGCCAATGCTACAAGTCAACTCCAAGGACAATAAATTTCCACTTAATGTTAACAGCGAGGTTGCTGGAGACATTGGCATCTGATATATTAAAGGCATAAAGTGTAAACAGCTTTTAATTCATTCTTTATATGCTTTTTGTTAGCCACCCCCACACAAAAAATAAGAAAAGGAAAAAGGGAAGAACAGCTACTCTTTCAGTGTGGAGTAATGTAAATCCTGATTTTCACCAGCAAAATAATGGCTAGGTATGTCTATGGATCTTACTGCATATCTGGAATGATCTGTAGGTGCCAGTGATACCCAGGTTGTTCCAAGGCAATCCCAGGCTAACATCTGATGCTTCACAGAGTGCACAAGACATCCTTGTATTATGGAAAAAGAAATATCTAACATTAGGCATTTAACACACCCCATGGAACTACCCCAGTCCAATACTGGTAATCAGCTCTGCACTGACTACATTTTCTACAATCCTCCAAACTGTCCCAGTTCAGGAAAAGTGCCTTTGTTTGTTGTTCTTCTCCCTCCCTTCTTCCCATCTGTCTTCATTCTCATCCCTACAGGATGAAGGATGAAACCCCACGCTTGAAAATACAGCCAATTGCAGCTCTAGGATCTAAGCTGGAAGGCTTGGCTTGACAAGGAAATACCTCTTTTTCTTCTGAGATTACCTGTATTCCCTGTACAAGGTCTGGAATTGCTGTTCCAACTCCTTCCCAGTTGGAGTCAAAATTAAGATGTTAACTTCACCCTTCACAAGCACTTGCTTGTGAACAAACCTTGTTTTTATTTCATTTGCTCTGGAAAAAAATCTCATCTGTATTCCTTCTGAGCCTATAAATATCCTTTGCATCAGTCACATCTAAGGATTTTATGTGCTGGAATAAAAGCCTCTCTGGGTCACTGGGGTTCCTTACTGGGGCCATGGAATCACAGAATCATTTGGCTTGGCAGGGCCTCATCCAATTCCAAGCTCTCTACCATGGGCAGGGAACCTTCCACTAGAGCAGGCTGCTCCAAGACCATCCAAGCCCTATCATCACCTATATTACAGGTAATAATATAGCTACTACAGCTGCAGATATTCTGCAGGTAAGAAACACAATAATGGAGCCAACAAAATAAAAAGCTTTGTGTGTTGCCCGTCCATTTGTTTTTCTTTTGCTTTTCTATCTGAAAAGAGCAATTTTCTTTATTCCTACCTTCCCCTAGGGATAAAAAAAAAAGAGATGAAAATACTCATTCTCTCCTTGAATCTACAGTTTCCAAGGTGTGTAACTGAGACAAGAAAATGCAACAAAACAACAATTTGACAAAGGTTAAAATTTTCAAGTGCCTGACTATTATGGAGCTCTTGATCAGCCTATAGATGGAAGAGATAGATTTGAATTAAATAGCTAAACAAATGGAATCACACAAAGCACACTCTGCCTTCTAATAAACCCCCCAAATGCACACACTGTATTTCATGCTTGCAGCAGACAGAATGATTTCTCCCACTCACTCCCTCAGGAATGTGCTTTAAAAATTCCACTTCTCCTGCCTTATTAACTCCTACGTCAAAATCCTTCCCAATTATGACCACGGCTTCAGCTGCTTTTTAAAAAGCATTTGATGGCCTTTCTCTACATGCAGGTAGTTTATTTTCTTCCAGAGAAGTGACAAAAATTAAACCCTGTGCCTGCACATTGCTGTTTTCCATCCTAAAGCAAGCTAGCAGCTGAAGTAGCAAAGAAGGCTTTAAGACCCAAGAAGCCACAGTGCCCATGGCTCAGGGACCTTCACCGTGTTGGTGGTGACAATCACAGGCCACAGAATCACATTCTCCTTCGCAGAAAAAGTTTCGCCGTTGGCTCAGGCACAGGTTGGCCTCTTGCTTGCCTGGCATTATCATCCACCTACCTCAATTAAGACATGGTTCCTTTCTTCCCCCATTTCCTTAAATAATGGATTGATGAGGTGTGAATTCAAAACAAGTGGTATCAGCAAATGCACACAGCCTGGGCACGCTTGGCTTTTTCTGTACTAACACCCGAGTGCCATAAATAGGTTAAATCCCCTATGTCAGTGCAGGGAAGCAATCTGTTCTCTCCCTGTCATGCTCCTGGCATGGCAATCTCCAGTTGTACCACACAGACATAATCCCAACAGGGGACAGAAAATGGGAAGGAACACAGAGTTCAGCTGCATTTAGAATTTCGTGCGTAGCTGTGGGTGTATTTCTCTGTTTTGCATGAACTTCCTGTCTTCAAGCATCTACTCCTTACCTAAGTGGACTGTCTGGATTTATTTAGATATATTTAACTAAGCAAGTTATTTAAGAAAATCCACACTTTTATTTCTAAGAAGTATATCAAATTATAGATTCAAGGGAATAACATTTTGTGTTTAATGAATTATTTCTGGTTTAACCATGGCAAAACCCTGGGCATTAAATAAAATCTTGTGAATATAGGCCTCACTGACTCCTAAATTTAGGTGCATCTAGAAAACAAACTGAAGATGCATTAGTGTAAAAATCCACTCATGGAAAACCATAGAATAATGGAATCACAGAATGGTTTGGGTTAGAAGGAACCTTAAAGATCAGCTGGTTCCAATGCCCCTGGTACAGCAGGGTCATCACGGCCAGGGACACCGTGTGTCCCTGATGCTAATGGAGCACCACTGGCTTGACAGGATAGAAAGGCACAGGAAAACATGGAGCACACCCTCCCACACAGTTTACATACAGCACAGGGTGGGAGATGAAGCACACTCACTGGCTGTCTTTGCAAAAAATAATAATAATAAAAAAAAAAGAATTACAAAATTTAAAATGACATTTTCTGCACCACAACAACACTGAAAGAAGTCTTTATGCTGAGTTTTGTGGGGAGACAAACTGACTGCAATTAAAGCATTGCTGTGAAAGCCGAAGTTGCTCAAACATTTCTTTAAAAAATGTTTTCATTTTTTAAAATTAATTGAAAATATTTTCAGTTTGGATCAGGATACTATAGAGAGACCAAGTTTCTCTATGCCATCAGCAGCTGATAAGCCTCGAGCAGACGGCAGAGAGAAAATATTTTTATTCCATTCCTGCCTGGCCAGTGTTGCACCAGCACCAACTGTTTCAGACACTTCTGCAGAGTGCTAATATTTGCAAGTCTTTCTTCAAAAATGTGCAGCATTTAATTCCAAGTATGCAGGACTGTTTTGACACAATTTATCAACTGCTCCCAAACAGATCAGGCTTGGAGCACACTTGTTCCATTTGCTAAATTCAAAATTTCCCTTGTGCAAGCCAAGGGAATTAGGCTGGAGTGGGGGGTTTCTCTGTACACTTTTGCTGGTTTTTTTTTCAAAGCCATCTACTCTGGCCATGCCCATTGGTTGCCAGAAGACTGAGTTCAAGTGAGACAGCACATTTACTGTCCACAGAAGAATGGCTGAGCAACAGACCTTGCCCTCTCCAGTCATGCCAGTTTATAAAAAGAAATTGGCAATTTATACATCCATATCTGTATCTTTCGTGTTTTATTCTGGCGAGGAATTATTTTTCCTCCCTTCTTCATCATAACCCATGGCTTTCTGGCAAGGAAGAAACTCTTATGCACAAATAAGAGCACGCATGGTTTATCCCCAAAACCAAAATCCAATTCACTGGTAATGAGTGACGATTCCATTTTGCTGGACATGATTCAAAAGCAAATAAAGGTCATAATTCTAATAAAAACCAGTATTACCTATAGCAGAGGAAACACCTGGAGCGTGCCTAATTGGTCATCTCTAATCTTTAAAACCTAATGAAGGCCCAGCAGTAATTTTGCAGGAAATGTCCTTGCTGTTAAACACCATATAGCTGCCTCAGAAGACCCAAAAACTTCAAATGGTCTTTTAAGGAAATGTCTTTATATGTCAATGTCCATTAAATCATGAAATTGGTCCTTGCTCAGCAGAGAAGCAAGAATTTTAAAGAGCACAAATGTACTTGTATTTTTGAATGCCAGAGTTGCCTATTAGTTTTTTGGCCCTGCATATGACTTACCAGCACCTTGAGCTGTAATACAGACCATTTTTTGTAATGATATATAACCAGCAACTTGATCTTTTACACCCTGTGAAAAACAAATCCTTCCTTGCTCATTGTCACAGGTCCACAATCAAGACTGAGATCAGGACAGCCTGGATTTCCAGCCTCATTCCAGCCTTTTCCTGCTGGCCTCAGCACAACACCACAGCTACTGAGAAGGCTCTGTCTGGTCATCTGGGAAACTGCCTGCATCATTTCTTCAGAGACATACCAAAACAAATGAAGATGGAACAATTAGCCTATTCTTATCTTTATTTAATACTTGCAGCTGCCATCCAGTGACACTCCAACAGAGCAGGATGCATGGATAATGGCACGAGTCATCTGACATTGGAACGCTGAAATTTGAGATCATTATTTCGTTTGATGAACCAGAAACACAGAGAAGGGAGAGTAGAAGCACCTCAAAACCAAAACAAACTCAAAACATATTACCACCCAAGACTCCAAAAGCCTAAAGCTGAAAAAGACATCATGAAAAAGACATTTTACTGTGAGGGGCTGAGGCCCTGGCACAGGCTGCCCAGAGAAGCTGCGGCTGCCCCTGGATCCCTGGAAATGTTCATGGCCAGGTGGGACAGGGCTTGGAACAACCTGGGATAGTGGAAGGTGTTCCTGCTCATGGCAGGGAGTGGACTAAAATGAGCTTTAAGGTCCCTTTCAATCATTTTATGACCTGACCACATGATTTCTTTAACTAACCCTGAAAACCGATTTGGCAAATTAAAAAATGAAAGATTTGGAATAAGTATATTTAAGATGCAGATTTTTTCATTCTTCAAGTCCATCTGTGAAGAATTAGAAAAAGCAACTGGGTCAATTACATTTTGAGTGATTATTTTCGTAGGGGTTATGGATATATGTTTAAGGTTAAATTTATACAGATTAAATTCCACAGCCTGCTTGGATTGTAAATTTTCACTCATCAAACTACTGCAGTGCCTGTTGGAGAGCTGAAATTCAAAAGGAAATTTAATTAGAGGAACAGCATGAACTGAACAGGAGGCAATTCACTTACAACAACCACAAAGCAGTGATTTTGGGGTGCACTAACTCAAGTTTCTTGCAGGAAAGATCTGGGTCTTGCTAGTATCCCTGCCTGAGGGTGAGTCAGCAATGACTCAGTGCTGTGGAAAAAAGCTTTGTTTTATCAGGACCTACACGAAGGGTTAGGGAAAACATGACATCCTGCCTTAAGTAAGGCAATAAACCACGTTTCCCAGGTCTGCTAGAGGAAAAGAAAATGCATTTGCTTCATATCCAAACACTGAGAAAGGGGACAGAACTCCAACCTGGCCATTACCCTATCATGGGATGGTTTGGCTTGAGCGCACCTCACCCTGTGCTGCACAGAACGTGGGAATTCTCACAGGAACGAGCCCATAAGGATTGATCAGCTTGCTTTAATTGGCAGATCACAGCTGAACTGGTAAAAATAGCACAAGATCTGTTGTTCTTGTGACATTTCCTACCCATCAGCAGTGGAAAAGCCTCAAACACTCTCTGATAAACAGACGCTTTGCCCAGATTTTCTGCTGAGGTAAATTCATGCCAGTAAAGGAGTTGATGTGCTGCCTTCCAATTACTCAACTGTGAAAATATTTTAGTAACTTTGGGATTGAGAACAAGATATCAAGGCAGGACTCGTCAAATTTTTACTGGAACATTGTGTCCTGTTCCGGATGACACTTTTCAATAAAAAATAGGCCCAGATAAAAAAAGTCCAAAGGAGTACATTAGGAGCCATCAAAGGTATATAAACCAAGATCTGTGTGGAAAGATGGAAAGAACTGAATTTACTCAGGCTGGAGAAGGGAAGAGCAGAGATGTGATAATAGACTCAGATGTACAGGAGATTTATCACCTTTTGTAGAAAAGTAAGTTCTTCACCTGAAAATTGCCAAGAGACCAGAGGCTTAAATTGCAGGAGGAAAGATGGAAGTTAGGCAGTTTAAAAGTTATATAACCCAAATTACAGCTAAGACTGCCGGGTAAAGTGTGGAAATCTCTGCTGAAAACTTTTAGGAATGAGTTATTCCCATATATTTAAACAGTACTTTTTTTAATGATTTCCTGAAAAAGGGCAAACGTGGTAATTTAATGGGATTTCTTAAAACTTTGTTTTCTTGAATTTTCTGTGGATGCAAAGCAACGAATGCCAGTTTGTTCCCTCCCTTCTGGACTGTCCAGCAGCATCCAGTCAGCTCAAGAGCCATAAAGGAAACCATCCAGAGAGCACCATCCAGTGAGTGCAGCTGGGATTCTCTCCCACGGGGCTGTGCAGGAAAGGAAGCAGCTCCACAGAGCTGAGCTGAGGAACACCAGTTCTCCAGCAGCACATGGTGGATTCCTACCCAAAGCACACATTTCCACCCGCAGGAGCCGGCAGCAGCCGGGCCACCGCGGAGCCAAGGTCGCTGTGGGCGGACAAGGAACATCTGCTTCCCTGGAAACACCTTGTTCTCTGAGCAGCCTGCAAACCCCAGTGCAGCACATTTCCCTGCACTGCTAAGGCAGGCTGGAAGTAGCACACAACTAAATGCCAGGGTTTGGAGTAAATCAGGGAAGTGTGGTTTGGTTTGAATACAGAAGGGTGAGCTAAAAAGGTGAATAATCTTGCCTATATATCATATCACATCACTTCTCTTATCGTGTCATATCTAATTAGAAATCCCTCAACTCCTTCCAAGTGCCTTAGGTTTGTTTTCTTTTCCAAACACTCCTGGGAGCAGCACAACCTTTGTAAAGCTCCTTCTCCCCCATGACAGTATCACCTTTTCTCTTCTGGTTTTAAAATACAATGCTGATGGAAAGCTACACGGTACAAAATCAAACATTTATTAGAAAATCTCCCTTGACACAGACCTCTTAACTGTTTCAACATCATTTCAGAACTGTGCAAGAAGTATTACCTTTTATATCCCTTGAAGTGTATTTACAACTGTGATCAGCTATAATTAATACAGCTTCAAAATACTGATAAGGAAAGTATAAATATGATTTATTTACGCATACAAAGCTTTATGCATGCCAGTAAATTATTAAAAGGAAGATAAATTCTGACTGAATCTGAAAGAAACATCAATCTGCTCTTTCAGCAAAAAAATACCTGAAGGATTAGAGAATTAAAGGAGAGGGTGAGACAGTTCATTCTTGTGGAGAAGACTTGGTTTGGCTCTTCCTCTGCTCGGTGCTGGAGACAGGATAATGGGGAAAATGAAGAGAATGGATTTAAGTCCTGCAGCCAAACTGACTGGCCTTGGAAGCAGAGAGAAGACTCCAAAAGGACATCCTTGTGGGCTGGTATCCAGAAAAGCCTGGAAGTGGTTTGGGATGCTGCAAATGTTTAAAACTAATTCTGGAATGACCTGAAAGGCTTGAGTGTTTTCTGGGCATAGTGCGAAAAAGGTCAGGGAGGCATCCTGAAGGACAGGAGGGGAGAGTTACACAGAGCACCAGTATTACTATGGATACAATAATTTCCTGTGGTTTTCCCCTAGAAGGATGAGAGGTTGCAGAAGGAACTGGCAACCAGGTCAAGTTAATACATAGTCTTATTTTCTAAAACACACACCTCCATTACCAGAGAAACACAAACCAGGCAACAGCTTTCTCCAGGTTAACTGGGGAGGAAAGGGATTGCTCACCACTCCCTCCTCAGGTCATGTGCACCCTCACTGCACAGGAAGGGTTTCCAAACACATGAACCTGGGCGAACGATTACAAGGGTAGGAAATAAGATCTTGGTTGTCTGACTCACTGCTTGAGTTGTTCCTCCTGCTTCTGACCCCAAATACATTTATTATGCAAATCAACAATTTATTAAGGACCAGAAACGTCCCCCAGGTACTCCCAAAGCCCAGCTAGGACAGGAAATCATTTAATACAGAAATGCTTCACTCTTTTTTTTTTTTCTTTTAAGATATCTCAGGCTGCATATTACTCATAAAGAAAAGCAAAGCACAGTAACCCACAAATTTCATTTTGCATCACTGCGACTCACCACAGTTAATGGTAACAAAATAAATGTCACAAGTGAGCAGATCTGACTCAGATACATGAAGGATGCACGTTGAACAGTAAGAATCATCTCCATGTTACAGTTTTTCAGATTCAAAAGCATTCTAAGGGTTTGCCAGGAAAAGCTACATCAAGATATATATACATATATATATATATGTATATAAAAATCACATTAAATCAGTTTACTGGTAAAGACAAAACATTGTAGGAGGTAGCAGCTGAAATTCAGGCTATTAAACCCCAGTGCACTTTCTGGTCGTATTTCATAGGAAACATGAAAACAGAAACTGGTAAGAATGGAGAGGGCCATAAACCAAGCAGCAAATACTTTGTTTTTTGCCTAGAGTCCTTCAACAGGGGGAGAAACAACGCAAAAGCAAACTGTTCCTTCCTTCCTTCCACCAAGAATTTTCTTGTGACAAGTCAGAATCATAAAATAATTTAAAAATTAAGTATTAAACAGACTGGAAATCAGAATAAATGTGGAAGGATGGTAGTCAAGTGTGTACAATATTAAAAAAATCTGCTCTTGAGAAAAATCAGCAAACAAATTGAAATACCTTCTTCTGAAGGCTCTTGAAAATGGGACCATGGAGCAATTAAGGAAGGAGCTGCCATTTTATGCTGTGGTCATTAACAAAGTCCCTAATTACATCAGTTGGCCCTTTAACAGGAAAAAAAATTAAATATTAAATATAAAAAAATTCATAAACCAGTTTTCTTTACTAAAATTAACGATATGGTAAAGTTAGGGAAGTCCCTACAAGTCAAGACTCCAATTTCTCGAATACTCGACAACACTTTTTTATTTCCAAGAGGAAACAAACAATAAAGAAGGGTTTATAAAGTCTGTGTGTCCCTGCTGTGTGATATAAGTTGGCAGAAAGCCTAATTCAGCAACCTCCAGAGGTCCCCTCAAACCCAGTTTTCTATGACTTTATCAATTCTGATCCATGACAGCTAAACCTGACAGTAAATATTGTTTTGACAAAGTGTATTGCATTCAGAGAGGCACAGTTTGTGAGGCAACAGTGAGTCTATTAGAGTATATTTAGTCTAAAGATACTACACTGCTTCCCCCTATCCTGAGACTAATTTTCTCCTGTCCCTTCAGCTTCCCATTTTCCTCAAATTATAGTGTTTCTTCAAATTTGCAATTTTCTGCCTCTTCAAAACAGAAGGGAACTCATTTCTCATGAGAGCTTATTATCACAGAGATCTCCTCTAAGGCAGTACCTTAGTACCCACTTGTGTTCTATAAATGCTAAGAAAAATTACATAATGTTATCTCATAATGGCAGAAAATTCTCTTTCAGGGAAGGAATGCTTTAAAATGCATAAATTGAGATAAAAGTAGACTGAATCAGAAAATGGACACAAGAGATTTGGCTAGAAAACGGCTAATATTCTGATAAGAGGATGCACTGGAATTAAAATATACTCCAAAAAGATGAATTAATATTTCAATTGAAAAATTTTAAAAAGTGAAATTAAAAGCCAAAGTAATTTTGTTTGAATCCTGCATTTACAATCAGAGTGCCATGACAGTGTGAAAGCTGCCATGGCACAAACATCCTCATTAACCACATGTTTAAGTGCAAGAAAAATAAGGAATAGGTTTGGTTTCTGTACATGAATTTTCTGCCCCAAGGTTGAAAATAAAGGCTCTGGGGCCACAACATACTTATGATATTAATAATGTCTACTTCAATGCTTAGTATCTAATATCTGCAGACATACATGTGAGAAGGTAATTTTGCATTTGAAGCAGATTAAAATGTACTTAATTATCCCAGATTTGTTTTCCAACTCCAGCAACATCCTGTCCCTCCAACCTTGAGCTTGATAATATGTTGATAACAGCCTGAATTAATAAGTAGGTGATAGATGACACCAGTAATTAATGTATTACAACTGCAGTTGAACTAGAATGATGAAACATATTTAACTGCTTTCTTATTGTAAGCCAGCATGTACAATAAAGTTCCCCATTTAAAATTCTGCAATTTCATCACAGACCACAGAGCTATTCTAGTCAAACCTCAATGGTTAAAACACCTTTTGTATTAATCCTTTCCATTTGTTACCCATCAGGGTTGTCTTGGGTTTTTTCCGAACTCTTGCATTCCAGCCTTCCAATTTATATGTACAGAGAGAAGCTGAGGTCAGCAGCCAGGTCTACTGGCTTTTAAGGGAGAAAACTAATAAATTGGGCAGCTTTGATAAAACCCTTCCTGACACAGAGAAAGCTAACACATCCTACACAAGATCACTCACACAGGCACAATCTTCTTTGCCTTGTGCTATTTATATTAATTGAAAAACCTCCTTCATTCTGGAACAGACATTCTAGAATGAAGCAAACTCAACTCAGCACAGAAAATCTGACTATGACTCATACCAAGCCAAGCAGAAGATATGGGGGGAATTGGAAATCTCAAAGATTGACTTAAAACCCAAAATGCAATAAAAACTCAAACCCTGAACTGAGATACACACAATTATGAAGACAAAGCCCCAGGTCTGGTATGATCACCCACACAAGTGTCACAGAGACAGAAAGAACGTGGACAGATTTTTTTTCCCTTCTTCTGACCTTCAGGTCACTAATCTGGAAAATCTTTCCCTGAAACAGAAAGTGTTTTAATGAAAATATTATTTTAATTTGTTTCATTTAATTTTGTCCAAATCCTCTGACAGGAAAGCAGACCTTTATCTTTTCATTTCCAGTTTTATTTTCAGACACCCATTTCAGGTTTCCATCTTGATTCACTTAAAGGGTCTGATGAAGGAAGAGTAACAGTGAAAAGGAGAACTGGAGTCCACTGCCACCACTCACTCAACTTCTTGTCACAGGCAACATTATGTGTCATCAATTACATAGCATGTATCAGGAACAATGCTAAAAGAGCTAAATTCCTTCATTATTTTAAACTTAACTTTTCCATGGAATATATTTTCTCTTTTACAGCTGAAACACCCAACAAAACCAAACCACAGGATAAAAGCCTGTAACAAATTCATTGGAGTAGTGGTAATTTACAATCACAGGTTTTCTAAATTTATTTCCAACTATATTTCTTTAGCTCACTGTACTTTGCATAAATTAGAAAATGAAAAACAAAAGTCAATTTCCACTATATAGTTATAGATGTCAGGCAATGCTGTTGTTCCATGCAACAGACTTTTGACTATCAAACAATATTCTTAGAGGCTGCTGGAAAGTGATGCAAAAAAAATTATCACAACCTGTCCTACACTTTGTTACTTCCTGCGTGTGCTACTTTTTATCTTGATTGTTTGCATGTAGTTTCCTTTCCAGCCCTGTTCTCCACATGCTCCTTTGTGCAGTCAATTATCATTACAGTGATATGGACAGACCTCTTGTAACTTAATACCCCACAACAGCTCAGTACCTGGATCTAATTTTCCATAGAACAGAGGAGAGCAAACAGAGGCAGGAGAAAATAAAGAAAAAGAAGTCCTTGCATTTAATTATTTACTTGTTCTCTGCATGTGCTTCATACATATGTATGTATGGACAATGTCACCCTAAGTGAAAAACATAAGAACATGGAAAAAGATACCTCAACATCTTTGGCAGCCATCCCAAAATGGTCCTGAAAGAAGTCAGCAGAAATAAACAATGACATACTACAAGAGTTATGAGGCCTAGGGGGGAAAAAAATCTTGAAAATTTCCAGAGAAAACGAGGATGCAGAATACAGGAATTTCTAGCAGAAAAATGAAATTAAACTTCCACACAGTATTTTCTCTCGGAGTGAATGCTGAAATAGTTTCTGGCATTTAGAAGTGTTTTATTCACACCATCCCTCAGAAGGCCTTCTGTATTAATCTGTACTTCAAATGAGGCACAGATGAATCTGAGCTGGAGGAGACTCCATCCAGTTCAACCCTTTCCCCCAAGACAGACTCAGCTACATTATGTCATTCCTGACATACCGTTCTTAATGACTGCTGGTGGACAAACCCAGCAGTTTCTCAAAGCCAGCTACTCCAGTGTTCCACAATCCTTAGGCTTGCAGGTTCTCCCTCTGATCTAACCTGAAGTCTTCCCTGCTCCAGAAAGTCCCTCATTTCCTGTACTCCCCATCATGCCACTGAACACACACGATGCCCCTTCTCTGTACAGCTCTTAAAATACCGGAGGACCTACCACATCCTTGCCCATTTTTCTCTTCTTTAGGCTAAACAAATCTTCTGATCCTTCCCCCCAAGTTATCTTTCTGAGATATGGGATCACCCTTCTCTGGACACTCTCCAACGATACAAACACTGCTCCTGGAGCGTGATGCCCAAGTTTGGGCAAAAGTGCTCCAGCAGTGGAGGAAAAGGGCTCTTCACAGAGCTACCAGGCTCCACATTCTCACAAACTCATCTGATGTTTACCTTTTTTGTAACAGCAGGACACTGTTGACCTCATACCCACTGTATGATGCAGTCATTCCAGCTACTTTTCTAAAGGAATACTGTCTAAGGAGTTGATTACCATCCTCAGCCTGTTAAGTCTTTTCCTGCTTTGGGAATTCAGCAAAGTATCTTCTATTTATCACTGCTGGCTTTAATTCTGCTTTTTTTCAGATTATGTCTCTCATTTGTCAAGATGATTTTCAGCATAACTGCAGTCCCTGAATGCTGGCAGGCCCTCCTATCTTACCAGCACATTTAATCAGAACATTTTATTTCATCATCTCAGTTCCTAATAGAAACACTGATCGGAATTAAACTCGGGACTGCTGGCTGCCAAGTCCCTTTACTCCAGAGCAGATAAAGTATCAGGTCACCTCTTGGTACTTAAGGCTGATACTCTGCAGCCCTCATAGTCTGTTAACTACAGAGCAGGGAATGTATCTAATGGAGTGTTACATATGCTTCCCAGTATCCCGTCAAGGCTCCAAGACCCTTTGCTGCAGCTCAGAGCACAGCAGGTAACTTCCCAGTCACGCACCACTGTGCTGGCTCCTTCCCAGAGCAACACACTGCTGGAATTGCAGCAGGGCCAGGATGCACCCAGCAGGCAGGGAAAGAGGAGGCTTACCACGAACTCGCACCCTCAGAGTAAAGTATTTCTGTTTGCTTGAAGTCAGCTACACTGCTTTCAACTCAAAGTACTTAGCCCACTCCTATTTGCCAAAATAAGTCTTAGTTTGCTCAAACATAGTCATTTTTAATGCTGAACTAGGTATCGCTACAGAGGGATGCCTAGAGCCATATGACTAACACATATAGCTATACATATACAGATATGTTTATAAATGTGTGACATTTTTGAATTAGACAAGAGATATAATGACTTGTATTACAATAAGACTCAGATTATGCTTCCTGATTATACAATCTATTCCTGTCTGCTTTGGATGAGCAAATTCCCAATATTCCATTTTATCCCAGGGGCAAAAATAGGATTTATTTCCCCAGACTTACAGCATTTCCCAACATCTTCCATCTCTGCATTCCATCCATAGTGCAAAGCTCATTCCTGATATTAATGCAGAGCTTTCACGACACAGAAAAGGAGTTCAGATTCTCACTGATCTGTAACAACAACTGTGCATCAAATTCTACAGAGATTTCTACTCCTGAATAGATGAGGAACTTTCCTGCGGCCCAGATGGATTCCAGGGCACATCGTGATCCCCAGGCTACAAGTCGGACTGTCAGCAGAAATCTGGGAGCCTAGAGGAGGAAGCAGGTATCTAAACAATGCCAAAAGCATTTACTGCATATTATGTCTAGATTCCTTCTTATCAGTCAGTATTAACTGTCAGATTCCTTTGATAAATTGAGTATTGCTCCAGCAAATAGCACTACACTGCAGAATGCCTGCTACACAGCACTGGGGCAGCTACCCCAACACATATTCATCTAAGCTTATAGGCTTTCAGACAGGTATCCTATTCTGCTCAAACTTTCAAGAAGAAAACAACCACAAAAAATACTGTATCACACAAAACAATTCATCTGGAGACAATTTATGTCACTCACACCCAAGCCCAACGATGACCAAAGGCTGAGCCCAGCTGCAGGACAGGGGAGAGGCCGGGCAGTGTCCCCGAGCTGCCCAAGGCAGAGCACATCCTGCCACCCGTGTCCCTGCTGCCATCCCATCTGTGCAGCTGCTCTGCAGAGCTGCTCCCTCACCTCCCTGCACAGCCCCAGCACATCACACTGGCCCTCAGCCCACTGGCTCACGCCTTTCTTCTCCATTCCTGAGGCTCAGCTCAGCTGCAACCCCCTCTACACACCCAAAAATAAAGGCCAAAATAAAAAGCAGGCCTACTAGTGGCCTAAAAGCAATAGTTTTGGATGGAGTCCAAATGGGGAAAGTGACAATACCGTGGGAAAGCAAGGAATGAAAGTAGCCAAAGGCTCACACACAGGGTGTGAGAAAGCAGACAGGGACTCAGAAGTGGTCAGGGTGACAAGCTCACCAGCTGCCACACTGTGGTACAGCACATAGGGGAAAAACTAATTCTGCCTCTTCCTTCTAACATGCCACCTTCAGCCTCCCTCCCTGCACTAGTACACACACAGGAAAGCCACCAAAAGAAGGGTCTTTTTACTAACACAGGCCGTGGAGGGGCTGCCTGGAGACCTGCAAAGAACAAAGTCTTCTCTGAAATTTAATTTCCACTTGGCAACCTGAGTCAGTGCTCCCTCACAACTCTGATTTACACAAGTCCCCCTGGAGTTGACTGATCCAACAGGTAATGTTTGAAACATGCTCTAGTCCAAGGTGTCCTTGCCCACAGCAAGGGACTGGACTAGGATGCTCTTTACAGATCCCTTCCAGCCTAAACTATTCTTTGGTACTATGTTAAGCACTGGATGTGTATTGGGATGCATGGAGCATCCAGGTGATCCTTCTGAAGATTAATAGGTCTTTAGCCTGGAACAAACACATTTAAGAACTCAAGAAATAACAGCACTTATCCTGGATTAGAAGTGTCCAAATCCTGGCATTTGAACTAAGATAGCTCTTCTAAGAAGGCATTAAAAGCAGTCATCAAAGCACTTCTCTTTGGCAAGAGTGGAAACAGCGTTCTCTGAATCTGCCTTGTGAGTACTCTACCCAGCCTATTAACCCCTCACCAATCCCTCCCTGATTTCCCACTCATGAGAAACAGTTTTCTCTCTACAGCTCCTTTTTCCCTAAAGTAGAACAATATTAAAAAAAAATATGCTCTCAGGGCATTAGACCAGGAGACAAAGAAAATAAAGATGAAGTATAAGCAAATTTCTTTTTTCCTAACAAAGTTTCCAAAACCAAAGCAGGCAGATTTGCAGAACCATTTCCACCTGGCAAGCCGATGAGAAGAGCAGGATTCCTCTGAACATGCCTACCTTTTACTGTATTTGAAGAAGGATCAAAATAGTTACACTGAGTTACAGTTACTCTTAACTTCTATTTTTTTCATGTTTAGACAATCTCTGCAGCCTCCAAGAGCCAGAGCAGCACCCTGGTTCCACTGGAACCCGGTCATCCCATTCCTGCAGCTGCTGCATGAGTCATTCCTGTGCAGCATGACATTCCCTTTGTAAAGCACTGCTTCCCAAACCATCATCCTCAGAAAACTGGCTGGCTACGTGCTGCTGGCAGAGCTCCTGGCCTCCAACTGCTGCGTGCCTTTAAAGACAACCAGGATGCACTCAACACTATCCTGGCACACGCTTCCCTTGAAAGCTGCTGCTTTAGTTGCCACAGGGCAACTCTGTTCTTGTGAATGAGTGAGGAGGTGTCTCGAAATAACTTCTGAGACATAGTCTGCACAAAGAAGTAAAAATGACACCAAAACAAAAACCTATGTGGAATTCCTGCTCTACATAACGTGTCAGCTCTCCATGCAAATCTCCCTGGTCCAGCAACTCTGGGAAATACACTGAAACGGGGAATTATCTCCAGCTCTACCAGATGGAGATGCAAGACACCAGGCCAGTTGCTTGTTTTATTTAACATGTGTTTCTTTTAATAGCAGTATTAACATGGCCTTGTTCCTGTTTATACTTTGGGAAAGGAGAAAATAAACTTTTTTTCCTCCTTTTGCTCTTTTCAGAGTTCCCTGTTCCTGTCAAAGGGAGTTAACCTAAACAGAAACAAGGCAGTTTTGTTCCAGAGTGAATGTGTCCACGCTTGGAGCTATTTGGAAATTGTTCTTACCCCTTAATCCTCATTAACCTTCTGATGTAAGAAGGCCCTGAGGTTGGGTAATTATTTTGTTAACAGACCACATATAACACAACTTTCAGGCAAAGCACATGACATCCACCCAGTGCTTTCCAGTTAGGTGAGGCACCTATTTTAGTGGCTTAGGAATCACGTTTGTAATTGTCTGCAAAGTGACAAGAGCAATGCCACAGCTGTGAGGGTGCTGAGAGAGCCTGAATTCCCTGTGCTCATCCACACGTGACACACTAGGAAACCACCTCATAAAGTCAGGATAACCCTTGGAGAGAACTCACATCAAGACAATGTCAGTGAGACCTGTGACCCAACTGCAATGAACAAATCGGAGAAAACCTAAGTCTGGCATTTCCCTGAGATGACTCCTCCTCTGAGTTGCCTGGAAATCACAGAGCAAAGCGGAGCTGCTCGCTCCCCAGCAATGGCAGCATTACTCTGACAAACAGCACGTCTGTTAGCGATGCTGTAAGCACAAATGTGCTCCAGCACTCCGCGGGGCAGTGCTGAACCCTCCTGCCTCCCTGGATGACAGCTTTACTTTGCTACTTCAAACCTACCACAAGTCCGTTCCATTCAGGGGTTTCAAGGGAGCCAGAGAGGCACCTTCTACCCACAGGATAACCCAGATATGAACCTGCCAGGTTCACCCGTGCTCATTCCCAACAGGGACAGCATTTAGGCTGGAGAGGTGAATGATGAAGTAGTAGCAAACTTACTTTCCAGTGATCAACTGACTTCTGGATGGTGTACACATGGGCTGGACATAGTAGTTCTCCAGCTTGACCCCTTCAGCAGCCAGCTTGTCCAGCGTGGGCGTCCGGATCTCAGACCCGTGGTACCCCACATCCCTGAACCCCTGATCGTCGGCCAGGATGAAGATGATGTGTGGCTGCGAGCTGGTGGCGCCGGCCGCGGGCTCCTCTCCCAGCAGGTTCCCCGGTGCCTCCCCGGCACTTCCTTGACGGCTGCCCCAGGCCAGGTAGCCACAGGTGAGGAGGCTGAGCAGGGACAGCCCGGCCAGCACCGCCGCCACCATCCTCCCCCGGCTGGGGCGGCGCAGCCAGCGGCGCCCACCGCGGGCCATCCACCGCGACGGGAGGGCAGAAAAAGAGTAACGAAAAGGAAATAAACCAACAAAAACCCAACACAGCCAGGCGGCCTCGGGACGGACAGCGTCCGTCAGGGCTCTCGCCGGGCGAGGGACGTCGCAGTCATCCCAAGTTCGGCAACTTTAGCCGCTGGAGCCGGTGCCGGAGCCGGGCGGGTGGGCAGGGCCCCGCCGGGGGTCACAGCACCCTCGGCCCGCCCCCGG
>VWYI01000371.1:0-54887 GCA_013399455.1 Anthoscopus minutus | reverse complement strand
AGCGAAGTGGTCTTACACGCCCCCCCCGTTCCGCCTCCTCGAAATATTGATTGTTTTAAGCGTTTCTGACTTGGCCACAAACATCTGGAAGGTATGAACGTACCGGATTTGTTTCCAGCCACAAAACAGCCCCAAATCCCAAGCCCTCAAATTCTGGCGAGGCTGTGGCGAACGCCAGGAATGCGCCTTTGCAGAATACAATCATTTTTAAGAATTTGGGTTAAAGTACGAATGTGCTGCAGTTGCAAAATACAACTTCACCCCGCCTGGGAAGACACCGAGTCAAGCAGAAACTGGTATTCACACATGATTAGGCTGAAGTAAATCTGCAGGTCTGACCTGTCTAACGTGAGTCAGCACAAACAACTTTTAGTCAAACCAGGTTTTATAAAGCATTGACTCTTAAACAGAGTTTAAAACCTTCTAGTTCCTGCACCTCCCTGCTAAGCTCCAGCTGGTCCCTGCCAAGGGACTTTCAACAACCCTCTGAGATACCTCCCAGATTAAAAATAAAGTAGTGCTGTTTTGAGAGAACTTTAATTTGGGTTGAATCTAACTGATTCAGTTCTCATCAGGTTGAACAAAAATGTTCCCACTCTAAAATTTCCAATGAAAAAGACCTATTCAGAAATAACTAAGCATTATACTGAAGTTTTCAATGCTACAGCAGGAAAACATGGAAGTAAAAGTGGATTTGGGGATGTCAGTGTGCTATGTAAGGGCTTGTCCACACTGAAAAGTGATACAGTAAAGTAACAACTGCACTGAAAAACCTGCAGCATTTAACTTCTGAGCTAGAACATCTGAAATCACAGCACGATAACACAAGCTCTTTAAACAAAAAAAAAATCCAAAATCTTAAGAAAATGTGACATTTTCATCTACTGTTGCTGCCCATGGCCCCCAAACCATTCCACAATTCCTTAAAGTTACATTCCCTTTAAAAGAATTTTCTATTCCAATTTTTACTCCTGCCTTTTCCTCACATTTACAAGAGCAAAAGAATGTATGTAGACACCTAAACCCACAAGTGGTCAAGTGGAAATCGTATTAGTGATGTCACTTTGCCTTTAACACAAACAAAATATGATTCCCTTTTAATATAAGCTGTAGTAGCACCATAGGTCCAGGCAAACATTAGAGTATCATGATAAGTATCTGATTAAATGTTCAGATTTTTTTTTATCTAGTAGTAATGTAGGGGAAAAAAAATCTATTATTAAGATGCCAGAGTACAGCTCTTAGAGGACAGGAGGAGAACAGAGCCTGTGACTTTCCCGTTAACCGTACCAAACCCTGTCAGTCTCCACCCAGCTGCAAATGAAAATATCTGAGGACAATCTCTGCCAGACATCTATAAACGTGACCTTCTCTCCTTATGGGCCTGACAAAGCTTCCCTTTTTTTCTTTTTCTCCACTTCTGCAAAAACAAAAGTAGGCTTATGTCAGCAAAATACTCAGCTGACCTTCAAGCAGAGAGGCCTTAGAAGATAACATGCTATTAATATTCTACTTAAGAAAATATTTGTAGATGCTCAGGAATCATAGCCAAGGTTTATACAGCCCATTCAGGACACTCGGTGAAAGGAACAGAAGAGTTGTGAAAGCTGGAGGAAGTATTTTTTTCCCTGAGGGGGAAAAAAATCCTGCACATCCATAGGTATTTAAACTTGAGCGCAGTGAATACATTAATTCCAACACACACTAGTTAAAACTGAATTTAGCACACCATTAGGAAGGGATATATTTTTAGTCCTCACTATGCAGACTCTGTGTGTATTGAGCCCATAAAATTAAATGTGTGCAGAGAGGGTGGCTGCAGTTGGAGGCTCATCTCCAGTTACCTGCAGCCCAGGTAGGGGCTCACAGAGATGCCCTTTGAAGGTCATTTCAGGTCAGGCTGCCACAAACCTTGCTGCTCCCGAGCCAGACACATTTGACACACAAAGATATCCCAAAATGAACACACGTTCCATTTCCTTTCTCTGCCCTGACTGACCCTTTGTGCCAGCTACCTCAGAAAGGTGACAGTCCTCTGGTGCAGGAGACTGGACAGAGACTCAACATGCAAATTCTCATTCCTTGTGCCAGCACTCTTCTGACAGAGTTTCACTCCAAGTTACAGTGAAACAGGAATAATAATGGCAAGTGAAGTCTTGGGAAGACAGTTTATAGAAAAAAAAATAGATGAAAGCACTGAGGCTCCTATGGTAACATTGTAACTGGATTTTTTCTGACCCTTAGGTCAGTCTTGAAAAGGTAATTCTTCCTAGCTGGGGACTTCGTGTTTCTCTTACCTGTGACTCACAGCTGTCAATAACAAGGAAGGATGCAATTTGGGATGTGCAATTCAGTGCCCTTCCTAATCACGCCTGAGGCCAGGAAACTTTGTCTGCCTGAAGAACAGCTTTGTGAACTGCTATTTTTAGCTGAATTGCTGCAGCTAGAGGAAGAATGAAGCAGGCTTTGGCCTACACACAGAGTCAATATTCTACGTATTTCCAAGAACAGCATCTGTGCATTTCCTTTCACCTCGGTTCATTTCTGCATGCCCCTGCCCTCAGCATACCTTCCTCATAGGGGAAGGAAAATGCAGGACATTCCTGCATTCTGCTTTCCAGGTGGATGCTGCGCTTTTGCCAGGCACTCATCACTGAAAACAGCAAACTACAACATGAATAGGAGTCTGGTGAGTCACAAGCTTTACATCACTCCCCTTGCCTCGTTTGGTGGACCCTGGTAATTAATTTACAGATGTGCTGCTTGGGAATGCTCAGATTCCACCCATGGCTTATTCCCTGCTTTATGATGACATAAACAGAGCTTTGCTCTTAGCTTATTCTATATTTAACACAGACTTTCCCCAACTCCCTGCCGTATTTCATAGGCAAAGGTCCAGATTCTGATCTCAGCTGCCTGCACTGATGTAAATGTGCAGTCGCTCAACTGATGCCAATAAAGTCACTCTGGAAATCTGGGATGTGACCTTAGATATCCCTCTCGTGTCAGTCCTTTGTAATCACTGAAATAACACAACTTCAGAGCTGATGGTGGCCTTCCTGGAGGAGTCTCCCATTTCCCAGTTACATAAGGTTTATGGTCCCCAGTGAAACAGAATCAAGTCTTTAAATTCCTGTAGTCCTATGAAATGGCTGCTTCTGGAATGAGCAACTGGTGAGCTTCTGTAGGAAAAGGGGACATTTCAGCAGCAGATACCAAGAGAAACCACAGAACAGCTTGGTTTGAAAGGGACCTTAAAGACAATCCAGTTCCAGCTCCCTGCCATGGGCAGGGACACCTTCCACTGGACTAGGCCACTATGCACAGCTCATACCTCTCTGGCTGTCAGAGAGCAAGGGGTGCAGATCCTTTTCTGGCTTTACTGACTCTCTGAAGAGCCAGATAATCTGAAAAGCTTACAGCACACATTTAGATGCTGCCACAGCCACCAGTATGTTAGTGCTCTGAAGCTTTGGCATGTTGGCTAAATCTCTTTCTCAGCTACAATCTCCAGCACGGTTTCCTTGTCACTGACAGTACAAAGAGAACAGTCTCATCTGTTCCTAAAGTGTGGGGTTTTACACAAGGGTCACGTGTCCTGGTTAAAACTTGCACTCTTGTTTAAAACTGCACTCTAGTGCACTTAAAAATGCCAGAACAAGAGAAGTGGGGCAAGGCATGAGCTTATACTGCAAGTGCAACATAAATCTAGGAAGTTTAAACAGGATGGAAGATTTATTACCTTTTCAAAATTACTGAAATTTTATGATGGAAGAAAAATCTTTCTCTCTGTCCAGAACAAAACTTTCCCAGCTTAGGAGGGATACACCACAGACTGCCGCAAGTGTTCTACCAACTGCCTGGCATTCACACAAGAAGACATTTTTATCCCATGCAACAATAAAGCTGAAAATACAGACTGGTCAAAAGGGTACAACTATAGCAAAATATAATTCTAAGTATTTCTTTTGGTCTTGTGAAGGATTTGATTTCAAGGTTACAGGGTGCACAGCTGACAAAATGCTGTGCCTTTCCAGTGCAAGCTTTAAGGGAGAAGGATGATTTAAATCAGGAATGGTGCTTGTCCTTAGAAGGAAGAATGCTAATGAAACGTTTGTAAGGCTCAGGATATTTTAAATCGTTGTTAAATACTAGAAGTGGCATTTAGATGATTCACTGCTACACACCAAATAAATGCTTCATGCATACAAATTTTTGTAGAGATTATATTTTCTTTACAGATTGCAATATCAGAGATTACTTTGGTAATAAATTCTAATTTCACCTTATCATGACTAAGGTACAAAAGAAGACAAAACAAATCACCAAAAAAAAACCCCAGAAAACACTTCACAACCCCCAAACACACAGTCTTTAACTCCACAAAAAAAAAAAACCCAAACCCACCCCAACACCTCACTCCTTCACCTTTGCCTGGGCCATTTCATTCAGCTCATTTCTCGTTCAGAATTATTAACTGCTAGAATGTCATTGCTGCAGAGAAGCGTTAGGTAATGGATCATAAATGTCATCTATGTAGCTCAGTAATCCGAGCTTCTCACAAACCAAACAGGAGGACTAAACTCAAAAGCAGAAGTAACAAGTCAAATCAGAGAAGCACCAACTTGCATTCCTCCTGCACATGCTGGAAAAAGCAATAAAGCTTGATCCAGCATATTCCTTATCTGCCTGGAGCCGTAACAAATGCCTCTTGTCTGGGAAATGGGTCCCTTCCAGCACCCAGCAGGTTGGAGATTTCCTGGGTTTATTGTGTCACAATCAATAATTGGGAGGGAAATGATATGGTTTTCTATTGAAGCTGTTCCTATTTTTGATATCATAGCCAGTTTGGCTCAGGTGCTGTGAGCAATACTGCCTTTGGTTTGCTTTGAACTCACTAGTATGTTTGATTTTTGCAACTGCATGCTGCAAGAACTCTTCATTTGCTTTCTTTACTGTGAGTTTAACAATGAGATTTTCAAAGCAGTCACAGCAGCTCTTAGTGAAGACAGTAATAATTAGATTTAGTTATAGATTTTAAAGCTGGAATAGCCCACCATTACCACCTGTGTAGCAGCTCATGTCATAGAGACTACAGAACTTCCCTGAAATAATGTTCTTATAAACATGCGAGCAAATGTTTTAGAAATTAACTCAGATTTCACTTTTAAAAGTTACGATTATAGACCCTGATTCACTATTCCAGTTGTTGACCACAATCACTGAAACTTCTGTATTTTATTTCTAGTCTGAATTGAATACTGTCCAGTCCATGAGGCAACTGCTTGCATTCCTCACCCAATCCTAAACTCTCTGCTTACACACAGAACCCAAACAATTGAGAGATAGAATAGGATAAAGGAGATTTAAAAAAAGAAAAACCAAAACAAAACACAAGGCTTTTAAGGAGAAATGTGCTATAAATCTCTTTTTTGATACTTCTTCCAAGTCTGGTAAATTATCTATGCATGTGTGAACACAAAGTATTTCCCAAAAAATGCTATTTAATATGAATATGAGAATTAATGTTGTCTAGGGGTAAATTCCTTCACTTTATTGTTCCCATTTTTATGAATGAGGCTCTACCAGCCCTTAGGAAGGTCTTTGGTAGAAATGACCCCTTAATCTACAGATAAAGATAATCTTATCTACAGATAAGATAAGCTGCTGTGCAGATACAGCCTTGTGAGCCCAATTTACAGCCTGCTGCAAAGAAACTCCTCGATGGGCAGAAGTTACTGTCCAATAATGCTCTTCTTTTGCACTGTGCTGCCAAGACTATTCTTGTTGTGGATAATGGCTGCATGTGCCTTTTTCTGCTGCAGGCACTTTTTCCAGGATCTAGGACGAAATCATCAATTCTTCCAAAATTAATAGAGCAGCTACCCATGTAAATGACAATTAGCCAATTTTATGTTCTTTAAAAAACCCTTGCTACACTAAAATCATGTTCAGGGTTCAGGAGAGCTACTGTCTACTTTGTGCCGTAAAACAGCAGGTAAGGGAATAACTAACCTGGCAGAAAATAAGTGTTGCTTAGGAACCAAGAGGTAAGGAGGAAGAAGGATGCATTTATCAAATTCCACTGGAAAAGCTGTCCAGAATGGAATTCAGTGGCAGACTGAATCACAGAAATATAAAATCTTGGGCAGCAGCATGTTCTGACCACCAGAGCAACCAAAAACTGCTGACTAAGGTCCATTAATAATTAAAACCCATAAAACCTCTCTGATTCCACAGAGGGTAATAAATCCCAGAAGAAACATTGTATAGAAGTGTGTCATGCAAATTAGAGCCTCGGGGCACTGTTGCAGTGTAAGTAATACCAAGGAGCTGAAATTCTGCAGGTAGAGAGCTTCTCTCACTTCCTCCAGGAATGAGTGAGTGCTCTGAAAGTCAGCAGCTCCATAGGTTAGATGGGATTTCAGCTGGGCCTGGATGAGTGCCAGGATTTCTGAAAACATACCATCCCCTGCCTGCCCAAACTGAACACGTAATGAATTAAGAATTTTGTGAGAACCCTTTCCAGCGTTCTGCTCTGGTAACATCACACAAATGGCTGCTTGGATTAACAGCCCCAGAGCCGTCCTGGGCTTGTGGATGAAGCCCCACCGATTCCCTCTTCCGAATTCCTGTCAGGCATGTTCAGTGGCTCGGATCAGGCTGTCTTTTCAATTACACACAAACCTTGTGGAACATCTCCACCAGTAAGCAAACATTGTGGGCAATGAGGAAACTTGAATTCTCTTTTAGAAGATTACCAAAGTAAAGCTTTACCCTCCTGTAACAACAAAGTTGGGATTCATCAACAAGCTCTGTTATCCTGCCTCAGCATCCATTGCTTCTTATCTGTTCTCAGAATTCCACATTCCTCCATCCCTTTTCCAAAGCACAAGGCTCAGCTCCTGTGAGAAGCCTTTAGACAGACAGAGCTGTGCAATAAAACCAAGCTGCTCTCCCAGGTGGGTTTGTGTTTCCTTCCCCACGCTGAAATGAAAACCTCCTGTCTCCTCGCCTTCCCGTTCGGGATGAATTACCCGTGCAGGTCCTGCGCTGCCAGCTCTGGACTACTGACAGTATCATTAAGCTCAGCTCCAGCAGGGACAGATCTCTTCAGACACTGAACAGTAATACTTTTATGCTGCCTTAGGAGTTTTGCGGCGCTGCACGTTGCGTCGGGAAGCAAATCCCTCTCCCAGTGCAGGAAAAGGCATGGGCAGAGCGTTCAAAGAACGCGTTGTTAGAGGTGCCTCTGTGTTCCTAGAGAGAAAACGTTGCCTTTCTTCTGCAAGTGCTCAAGACAGAACAGGCTGCTTTCTCTGCAGTTTGTTAATAAATCACTGAGGTGTGCCACAGGCTGCAGGCACAAAATGCTGTGTGAATACCCTGTGCGAGCAGGTGCGGGGGTACTGACAGCTCCAGGTACCTCTCCAAACCCTGTCCTGGATAAAAAAACTTCCTCTGGAGTGTGCACACCATTATTGCACAGTGCCTCCAGGTAGGAGGAACATGTCTTAACATGGAGTAGTTGAAGTAAGGTCCACTGATGTCCATGGAACACCATGGACAGGCAGCTACGGAGCTCTAATGAGCTACAGACTGCTCTTGGGATGACACCAGCTGCTGCAGCATCATGATTCTGCAGTTGCTAAAATAATTGCCTTGGCCTAGAGGAAGTGTTACTACTTTAGTTTCCTCCATTCCCCAGTGCTAGGCCTTATAAATGCTGTGAAATAGAAACTATCACCACATTCAGCAGTGAAAAAAAATTTTAAAAAACCAACAGAGGAAAAAGCCCTGAGAAACTAATTTCCTCAGCTGGGTGTCAGCAGTTTCTCTATCAGCCTGCGAAAGCCTTGAGTTATTTGGTCCTCAGGTTACATTTCTTCCCTGAAAATGGACTTTAAGTGCATGTATTTGGCAAAATCTACTCTTAAGGTCCAAATAATCTGCAGCTGCTGGTAGGTCAATACTTTTTTATATACATATATGATGGATAAAACAATAGCTGTTTCTGTTAATTTTTGATGCTCTTTGTTGCACGGGTTCTTTCACCCACAGAACTCCTGCTACTGCAAGCCCTCAGAATTCTGGACACAGTAACAATTTGTATGGTCTAAACTTTCACTACCTTCATTGTCATAAAATAAAAACCTAAATTTTATTTTGTGCAATAGAACTGCTTGAAATACAAGAATCAAGAAGCAGTGTTTTGCCCTTTGTTCTGACATGCAGCCATGACTGTTTGTAAGTAAGCTGTGTCCATCTTTTGGTTTGGGTAAACAGATATAAAATACAAGCTCTTTTTTTACTGTTATAGGAAATTCATTCTAATATTGTCTCTAAAGTAAACAATTATAAAAGTATTCATGGGCATTTATAATATTGCCAAAGATCTATGTCTTCAGACCATGGATCGGGCACCTAATTCTCATGGCATTTAAAAAATTTTTTTGTTTAATGCATTTTGGATCCTATATCCCTTCTGAAATTTGCAGTTCTAATGCATTTCCTTTTCATTTTTTAGGGGGAAAAAGCATGAACACTCCATCATTTTTACCACAAATAATCTCAAGTCATGTTTCATTTGCCTCTCACACTCAGGCTCAGGCCCAGAAGTAAATTTACAGATGCTGATAAAATTGTTGAAGCCAGAAGCCTAGCATTATATGCCTTTAGCTGTATTTCATCCTTATCAGAGGCAACATCCAAATTAATTATTATGTTAGCCAACATTAATGATAAAAATGGACACACCTATTTTACATAGAAGAAAATATCAGGTTTAGAATAATTTGGAAGAAGTAGAAACACTGTGCAGTTCACTGAGTGAGATCTGCGACTGAGCTGCCATAAACACAGATTACCTGAAGGTAATTTATGGATTTAGATTTTACTAGCAGAATGCATAGAATAAAATTCATTCTTAAAGTTACTATTTGGATGCTTGAGCTCATCTGTAAAAATCAGAGTCTGTGTAGAGGCAAACCACACAAGTTGTTTTCTGAAAATCTAAGAGGCCTATGTTTGCTTAATGCCCAGGCTGTCACTGATAAAAGATGGGCTTGGCTACTGCAAGGGGGTATATATAAAGCAGTATTAAATGGGGCTTGAGAAGGCAATTCCCTGCCATGGCAGAAACCTGGAGCCAGAAACCCAGGAGGTCTCTTCCAGAACGGGCTTGCTTGCAACTAACTCTGGTTTCTCTCTTGTCTGATTTCAACCGTCCTGTTGAAGACGTTGATTTCTGTTTTTTGGTTTACAGCAAATAATACAGCACAGCTCTCACAATTCCTAGCAATACAGATCAAACCTGCAGTTCTGTTCCTAGATGGCTCATTTCAAATTCACCAAACAAATATCCCATAGTCCTCATTCCAAGGATACAGTGACTTGGATATGCCTGGAGACATGGAACAGGAAACTTGGTTCCTTTCCATGGTTTATGACTAATACTGTGGGTGTATTAACTCTCAAGTGGAAGGTATTGTGCTGATCAGACTTTGATCCAGAGCCTTGATCCCAGTCTACTGTTTCCAATGCACAGCATAACAGTCAGAGAAAGAATCCCCTGAGTAAAATTTTTGGGGTTAAAAAGATTTAAATGTGCGAGGTTGGAACCAACTCACAGAAACAAGTAATATATGGTCGACGGAGACTCTTATACCACTCAACATACATTGCTCAAGGATTGCATATGGAACTCCAATGATTCCCAGACTACAGGACTTCTCTTTACCTGTTGGTTGCCACCGACCACTGAACCACAAAATTCCAACACAATCAGACACAGAGAGCTGTAGGGATGCACAAGAAAATGCATTCTGAGGAATGTTAAAGTGGACTTAACTCCCCGTGAGGTCACTTTTTAACTTGATGTGCTGGGACTCCAAATACTGCCTGCCACAAGTTCTCCTGGAGTCGCTTCTATTCCTTGCAAAGAGACATGAGTCACCAGTGAGGCTCTGGGAATGCTGCAATTTGCCCAGCATGACAAAGTGTCAATCCCAAAACGCCTCAGTACAGAAAGCAGTGTGCTAGGGACAGGGAGTGCTTGGCTCTGCCTTGGAAGGAACCTTTAAAGGTTTGGCCTGGCAATAGCATAAAACCCAAGACCCCAAAATATTTTCTGGGTCGCAGCCACTTAGACCTTAGGAACAGCTCTGTCCTGATGCACAGCAAAAGCAATGTGGAGGTTTATTTTGGGGAGATCTCCCTTCAATTAAATTCATCATTGATTGGTTCTAGAACAGGATCAACTAGAAAAAAGGCTTTTACTGGTGGGATTTCACCAAGACCATGGTTACTCCACTGACTTCAATAACACTCAGGGGAGTCTCAGAGATCCAGATTACTTTGCATTTTGGAAAGCCCAGAGGGGTCATTACCACAAATTTAAGAAAACCAATATTTTGGTTTTATATTTATTATATTCTCCACTTTTTGTGTTTTAAGTGTAGGTATTTAATAGTTTTTCTTTTTGCCAGCTGTTCCCCCATAAGGGTGAGCTACAAAACCGGTTCCAAACTGTAGATGGTTTTGTAATCAGATGAAGTTAAGGGCAGCAGCTAGGGACAGTAGCACTCAATAAAACTTTACTAGTTAAAGTAAAACTGGCACCAGTATTTTCTCTGTTAATATGATTAGCCTGCTGGAAATTACTGCATGACACACTGTGCTTCAAGCAATCTGTCTCCCTCCTTTGTTGTTGCACTGATCACTGAGATCTCCTTAAGGACATACTCGTATGTTTTAGAAATTCTTCTAGAAGAAAATGTAATTTCAGCATTGATGAAAATTGCTCTAATACCATGTTCTGAACCGGTTTTAGGATATTGTGAAGACTGCTGTTTCTGTGGAAATTGAGCACCAGTTTATGGACACAAAATCCAAATTCACACAGGCCAAACCCAAGCACAAACAGGCACACATACACACTTGCTGAACACTGTTGGAATCGGTCCAGGATGATTTATTTTCCAGCAGTAAATTTCCTCCATGTATAACATTCACTAAACACTGTGAGTACTATGTACAACACTTTACCAGGATGAATTACACCCTGGGAAGCTTTTAATGCCAGGATAGAAGAACATGAGCCAAAAGGTAAAACTGGGGGAAAAACCCCACCCATATTCCTGCTTTTAAGCCAGCCAACATCAGTATCAATGTCAACTGACATTCCTCTTTGTAAGGAGAGGGAAAACAAAACAAGCACGCATAAATGTTAGTGCTTCTCAGTAACAAACATGCAATTTGAAGTGAAAAATGAGGAAATCCACTTATGCAAAGTCTAAGAACAGAAATGGCATTTCCTAGCTCTAGAAGTGGAAGAAAAGCTCCACAGGAGGATTTGAGAATAGGCAAGAGTGAAGTTGGCTCCTTATTGAACTGGAGCAATTTGATTTCTCGGTTTTGCATGTCCCAGGCAGCCGCCGTGTTTTACGTCCATAACTTGCATTATGCAGTTTATGACTGGGACACATCACACATCTATTACCTAGGGTGACTAATTACTTGGGAATTACTGCGGTGAGTAATGCCAGAAGAATTTGCTTTTATTGCCTCAGCATAGCTGTGCTGGAAAATGCCTCATGGATATATCTAATTCCATGAAGACAAACAACTTTATAGCCATCATTAACACAAGCTGTCAGTGCTAAACATGCAATTCTGTAGGAATTCTTAGAGGCATGGAAGAAACCCCTGACAGCCTACCTGGAATGTAACCCTCCCATACAACCTCTCTGCTATCCCATCTACAGAGAGGGAAGCAGAAACACTGCAGCAGTCAGAAAACACGGCTGTGATTTGCAGAAACATGGGGAGTTCGTGTAATTCAGTGCAGATGTAAGCCCGGGGTAAGTCTGTCAGCATAATCAGGATTTTCACAGTATGTGAATGCTGCCTCCAGGCATTTGGAAACACCTTCTCCCTGCTGGCTCCTCACGGTACCTGGGAGCAGAATCAAACCAGACCTGTGTTCTGCACCATCTGCTTTATCCCACACTGACTGTGGCCCTGATCCTGCACACGCTGCCATTCACACTCAAAATTCCTATCATTAACAGCCCCGCTGCTCATGTGAGGCAAGCACAGCACACGCATGGTTTTTGGCAGACGTGGGAATCGTGCCTCTTTAGGGGCACCACGGAATTGCTGACGAATTAGGAATGGGTCCACAAGCGTCATTTCGCTGTACAGAAAAACATGAGGTAAAAACAAATTGCAGAATCTGAGTTTCAATTGCCAGAATCAATGCCAGCCACAATGCACTCGCTAAGCAACAAAGGTCTCTTAGAAAATAGTTTGACAAAAAGCAAAGCAAGCAACGGGCAAAAAGATCCAACTACTAAGGATCCAACAGTGCTGCTGTATAAAAACAAGCCTCTGCTTCTTTATGGATACAAAGTTGTATAACACAATCAGAAGTACATACTGGGTATCACCAGCTTCATCATTATAATTCTCTTTTTGGGCAGACCCAAACTCTTTCAGAGCACAAACTCCTTCCACCTTCCCAAACACAGTCATGGGCTGGGAGACCATATTCAGCAAAGGTGAGAAAGCAAGGAATGTAAAAGAAAAGGGCAAAGGGAGTAACTTACCTTATGAAGCAGACACGTTTCTCCCCTTTCCTCTATCCCTTTACAGTTTCTCCAGCTCATGCTACTGAAGGAAAGGATGTGATTGAGACAAGCTGGTCTGGGGCTTAGAGGGGCAGTTCTGAGCTCTGTACAGATGTCTCGTATGATGGAGAGCTATTAGGTATGACAACAGCACCTGGCACCAGGTGGCACCTTGTGGATAGAGTTGTTCACACAGATACTGCTAAAAAATGCCCCCAACATGAGGAAGGTTAAATGGCTACACAAGGACCAATTATAAAGGTAAGGAAGTTTTAAGTTTATACAGTTCAATTTCTGGAAACACTAAGAGCCTTTTAGTTTGCCAAATGAATTAGTAAATGAATATAGAATTGCAGAGTTTGCTGAAACTCTAGAGAAAAAAATTGTGGCCATGGTTGGTACTGCCATTTGTTAAAAACTGTCTGGGGATTCCTCTGGAAACACAAGGAATTGCTTTCAATGTTCAAGGACAAGCCAAAGAAAGTGGAACAGACCGAATTCATCGATGTTGAGCATTGCCTCTTGAGTCCCACTTTGAATGTCTGTTTAGCACGCTGTGTGAGAGCTGTGGGTTTATTCTCCAAAGCCTGCAGTTTATCATGGATGTGCTGCAGCACAGGCACCCCTGACCTAGAGGAGATTTTTTCCAGAGGGATCATCTCATTTTTGATCGGAGTTGCCCTAGTACTCTGACACAACCACGGTATCTTGGAATCATTCTGAATCTAGAAGGTACTTCCCAAGCAGTGTTTTCTGAACTCTCACTTCCATTTGGGAAAAGGGTTCTCGGCCACTTAGGACCCAAGAGCCCTTTCCTTTTAACAAATTCTCTAGGGATCACATAGCTTTTTTTGAGGAATAAAAAAAGAGAATGAGTACTTCAGCCAGTCCCATTCTGTATGAAACTATGACTGGGCTCAAATGAAAGTGTCAAAGCACATGCACGGAAAGCGAGTCTGAAAGAGAGACACCGCAGCAATGACTTCATATCTGCAATTATTCTCCCCATGAGGAAGTTTGGACCTCTACCTGTTGGCTCACAATAAAAATCTGGGAGGAACAGGAACTACTAATTACATGCTACTAACACCCATAAACAAAACACAAATATAAATAATAATATTTATCATATATAAATATAAATAATAGAAATAGCACTTAAAAATACAAATATCCATAAACACCACATGAGCTCTGTTATGGAAAACCTTATCAGGATGAATATGTGAAGGCTCTTCGCAAAGCACTCATTGAGGAGCTCCTCCCTGGATTTCTTTCATTCCAGACCGCGGGAAATCTGGGTGTGAGAAGTGCAGGGGTGAGAATACACATCAAGGTACTGTATGACTACATTGCTTTAACATGCTCTGAAATTGCCAGGGAAACACAATGGTATTTTTTATTAGGAACTGAGAAGAGAATTGACAGCAAGAGAAGACCCCAAAGGGCAGCTCTGCTGGCTTATCCAAATTGTCACAGTGCTTCAGAGGAATCATTTATTCAACAAACAACAATAATTTTCGATAGGTTGTTCTCTCTCGGGAGAAAAGGAATGAATTTAGAAACCTTATTAAAAATAATCAAGATGCTGTTGTTTTCAAAACGTATGAATTGGGTTTTCATTTATTTCCTACAACAAAAAGATTTCAAAACAAGACAGAGAAAACTGCACATAAATTAACTTTTTCAACGAAGTAAAAAAGCTATTTTAAAAATGAAGCTTAACAACCTACCAGAAGAAGAGTATGTATACTTTAAGATGGGGGGGGAGCGGGGGAATATGAAGATTCTTTAACTCCTGTTACTTATTTAAGACCTTATTTAAGCTGAAGTCACTGTGATGCCTGTGAGTCCTTTGCAGAAAGGATCTGGAGAGAATGAGCGGTTTCAAGGTGAGGGCAAGTGATCCTTCCCTCCTCCTGCACTCACTCTCCTTTTGTCCCCTGCCTTTCACTTACAGAGCAGCTTGACTGCCCGTGGAGAGGAGGGAATGCAACCCAGGTAGCCCACAGTCAACACCACTGCCCCGAAAGCCTCAGCTGGGCACACCTGTGGATTCTGTTTGAGAGTTACCTTTGATCACATGAAGTTAAACCTTGAATTAATTCATCTCCACTTACAACTGCTCCACGCCAGCCTAAAATCTTTGTGAAAAACACCTGTCTTATCATCATTCTACCATATCTACCATACCATCAAGGACCAATGGAAACGAGGCAGGAAATTCAAAGAAAACATTCAGTTACTACACTAGGGCAAGTCTGGCACATCCCAAGATAAAACAGAGAACGCTGTTTGTACTGTGGGCTGGTTTATTTTGAAAGGAACAATGACAGCTAAGCTCCATGACAGAACATGGTATAAAACCTGGCCTGGTGAACTGGCACAACCCCATTTACTGAATGTGCAGAAGCACAGAATACGCAGAGTTGGAAGGGACCCATCAGGATCATCGAGTCCAACTCCTGGACTTGCATAGGACATCCCCAGGAGTCACACCCTGTGCCTGAGGCCCTTGTCCAAACGTTCCTTGAGCTCTGGCAGCCTTGGGGCTGTGCAGGCAATCGGTAATCCTTTTACAGTGTGTGTGCATTCCAACTGTGCAGGGAATCCTTAATCCTTCCACAACGATACCATTGTGTTGTTTTCCGTTCATCTGCCAAAGTAACTTCCTTAAAGCCCAGCACAGCCTTAAAAGAAACCCAAAGCACAAAAACCAGAGACACTTACGTAAGCAGCAGGCACATGCGATCCTGCCATCTTCCAGGAGCACAGTGCACGGTAAAAGGGCTCCTAGGAAGGGCCTGTACTTCCACGCCTCAGGCATTACCAGGCACCGCGCGCTGGGACCCCTCAGGCCGTGAGGGCTCCACGGGGCCGCCGCGGGGGCGCCGTGAGGCGCAGCCCCGAGGCCTGGGAAACGTTCCGGGGCCGGCGGCTCCGTCCGGCTCCGTCCGCTTCCACCCAGCTCCATCGTGCCCCGGCAGTGCCCGTCCCGCCCCGAGGGGCCCGCACGCCGATGTCCCGTTGTGGCATCGCCACGACCCCGGCGGGGATCGCTCCCACCCCGCGGCACCGCAGTCGTTTCCCGCCACAAAGGGGTTGGCAACCCCTCCCAGCTTCCCTCCCGGAGAGTGTTTGTGACTGCGGGCTCCAGGGCACCTTTCCCGGGACACTTGGAGAGGCTGCGCTGGGAAGTGTCTCTGGGAAGCCTTCAAGGAGAGAGATCACGGATTTTTAAGCAGCATCAGCCCAGCTGGATCACAGAAGAGGCTGCAGACAAATGAGATTGTGTTGGCACAAGCTGGGAGTGCTGAGCTGCAGCGTCTGGGGCACCTTGCCATGAAATCAAAGTGCTGCCAGACTCTGGGCACTGTGAAACCAGGGGCTCACCTCGGTGAAATCCATGTGTGCAAATCCAGCTGTCAGCCGCTGAAATTGCTGCACCTCTTTCCTCAGATAGCACCATAATTTAATTAAGTGTTGATATGTTCTGGGTGGAAGCCCCTCGGCAGCACTGCTTCTGAATAAGCCATTTCATTTCAGAAAGGGAATGGGAACAGAGGCCTTTCCCACATAACAGAAATATTTTGGAACCAAAGTTGAATTCCACTTATCATTTTCATAGTAGTTTGATTTAAAGGAAAAAAAAAACCCAAAAACAACCCTACATCACGAATTGTATTCCTATAACTCATTAAGGGCGATTGCAAAATCAGTGGGAAAACTTTAACCAAATCTTCCAGTATTGTGAGATCATTAATCTGTTTTGCCACTGTTTTCCAGGCTTATCAAATGACAAAATCGGCCTTGGTCTTTGCTTGCTATGTATAAGATGGGCTGTGGTTGGAGAACAGTGCTGGAGAACAGTAAACAGTTGCTATAGGATATGTCCCTTTTTCCAGCTAAAATGGTTACGTTTTACATCTCAGGAAACCTCTGGAGCCGATTATAAGTAGCACGAACAAACCAAGATGAGGATTTTACAGCTACTTCATTACAGGTTTCTTTCTCTACAAAAGAGAAGCCACCCCCTCTCTTCCTTGCATGTATCTGAGTCTTTATGGCATCAAACACAGGCCAAAGGAACATATGGCACTTGGATTTCTTCTGGATGAGGTCATTCTGAAGTAAGGTCTCTTTTCCTCCCTCTACAGACACTTACATGCTGTCCACAGAATTTGGCAATGACATTCCAGATAAAATTATCACTTTCCCAGTCCTTGGTATCTCCTCAATTTTCTGTTTTAAGTCAGCGCTGGGAGGACAGCCACATTCCCTGCACAATAGCTGACAGATTCCTTGGGTTCCAGCCAAAATGCTGCTTTGTAACTGGTTCTTGCTGCGTTTTGGAGTCATTTCAGCCCCTGAGCTGCCAACTTAGTTGGGAGTTTTGGGGGTGTTTTCAGGAATCATTTTTATTGAGAGTGTAAAGTGACCTCTAAGCCAGATATAAGCCTAGTTATGCCTATTTCTGAGAAAATTCAAGCTGCTCTTTTTGGAAACAGAAGTTATGGTGGTAGCAGGAATTTGGTTTAGAAGTTAAACGTGCTGTGTGACAATAACCAAAACCAACATCACCAATAAAGATTAGTTGGTCTGTATGACCTACAGCGACTGCTGATGGAGCTGCACATTAGCAGTGACTATACTGGCACACATTTTTGTGATGCATCCTTGCCTGTACCAAAAATACCAGGCATTGCATACAGGGAATGAATAACAGTGGGAAATGGGGCTTTGTGCAAGCACTAATTACATACATTGGATTAGGACTACAGCTGGTGAGCAAAAGGAGATACGTCAACAAAAAGTTAGTCTGAGGAAGAAAAGGGTGTGAGGATAGTACCAATCCACAAATAACATACCCTAAGGGTTTTATTTTTCTCTTGCTAGAATACCTCCCCTATTTTCACATTTCTTTAAACAGACAGACAAAAAACCCCGTTTAACTTCACCGCTATTATTACTCATCATTTTAAAAAAGTCAAGTAATGAGCAGTAACAGGCATTATTGCTTAGCTCCAGCTTATCTCTTGAGTTATGAGATCTCCCCCTGCATTGCACACGGCTCCCATTCACAGGGGAAAGGAGCTCAGCAGGGCAGCTGCAGCAAGGGCAGGAGCGCAGAGATGGGGACTGTGCTCACCGGGGAGTGTCGCCGGTGCCTTTGGAGAAGCCGTTCAGCCCTCACGATGTCATCCCTGCCACTCGCCGAGACCTGACCTGCCCCACAGGTGCTGCCAGCCTCCGGCGGCGTTCATTAGAAACCGGAGATTTTCAGCTGAAAGGCACTACTAAAAATATTGTTGTTTCCGTGGCAACAGCCCGTGCTATACAATGGGGCGGCTCTTTGCAGGATATTGCCAAAAGATCAGAGATGAGAAACTCTCGCTTCAACAGCCAGAGCTGCAACGGAGCAAAGGACCCACAGAAGCCACTGCTGTTTATATAATCACCCCTGGCTCGGCTTTGTGCCTTTGTGCAAAGCTCCTGGTTCTGTCAGTGCACCATTCCAGAGACAAACCTTCCAGGACTAGAGAATAACAGCAGCAGCAGTACCTAATGTAGTACATAAAGGTCTTGTCCTTCCATAGGTTTCATGCTAGTTGCCAAAATGCTAATTCATTGATTTTGCTATGATTCCAAGTGGCTTTAGAGCCATATCAATATTTAAACTTGAACTACTGCAATGTATGGAAGCTACAGAGAGGCTGCCCGGACTTTATTTCACTAGCAGAATCATGATTGCTTGAGGTAAAAGATTTCATAAATATACACCCACAGATAGGCTTCGAAATTTGTTGCCAGCCTGCTAAAAGTTGAATTTTGTACAGCTGCTGAAGAGTCCTTAGCCCTCAGGATTTTAGAGTGGGATTTAGTGGGAATTACTAGGAGAAAAGCTGTTACTGGGATTAGAGCATTATCATTTGACAGCCTGAATGGATGTTACACCTGACTTCAGTCCCGTTCTTGAAATCAGTCAGCTTGGCCTTCATGAGAGCTGTCCTTGTTCGTTATGTCTAACTCCAATAAACAAGTTTTTGATACATGGTTTCTGAGTGAATGCTTGGAAGAAAATATAAGCAAACTGGCTTCCCATCCTTTGCTCTAAGTTATCCAATTTTCATCTCAAAAATTCGTCAATCTGCCAAGGCTTCATATGCAAAACGAAGGCAAAGCACAACTAAATGAGGGCCTTTCTTGGAAGTTTATATTTTTTAATGATTACAACGAGAGGCCTTTGGAGTTAAAGCACATCCACTGTTTATCCTTTGTGTGGAGTGGCTGCCTGCAGAAAGGGATTCAGTTTACATTATTGTCAATCTGGCAGGAACTGAATAAGTGAGGGCCAGTGTGCCTTGCTCAGCTATTCAAGAAATAGCATTCAGCAAGATCCTTCTACAAATATCTAATTGGCATCTCAGGCTAATGTAATTAAATCAGCTTCAAACACTCATTTAGTTGCCGAATTGTTTGAAGTACAGCAGAACACAGGGATATTGCCAGGGACATACGGATTAGCAAATGAAGAGAATATAAAACTTCAGGGCCAAAACCAGAATTGTACTGAGGAAAAAAACCCAATGGTTTTCAATTAAGAAGTGAAGTTTTATCTCTTTTATGGCATTATCTCTTTATTGGCATTATAACAGTTACGGTATAAAGGTGAATGTATAGCAAAGAGGAGTTCTCTGGGGACTGCAAGTCCACACCTGTATTAATATAGTTTACATTCCTGTAATCTGTATTAATATGATTTACTGATCTTGCAAAATGCAATCCCTATCAGTTGTCCCACGATGGCTTTGAGTAATTTCCATTCACCAGGGCACTGAATTGTGTGATTTCAAAGGGATGTGAGCACATACCTAAAGTTAAGCCTATATAAGTGGAAAGGGATAAACTTCAGCATATGCTTAAATGCTCACTGAATTGCAGCCTCCACTCCTCCTTTGGCACCTGGCCCATTTGCAGGGGTAACTTCACAGCTTTTTCCTTTGTCTACAAGTGACTCCGTGTTTTTCTGTGCAAAACACATCTCCACTTGAAATGGAGATACCAACTTCAGGTATAGGAAAAAACAGTAAAATAAAGGTCATGTTTTATGGATTTTTTTCAAACTTGGCATCACCTAACCCAGAGAGAAGTCTAATACAGAAGAATATATATAGATAGTAATCTATGACCACATTTCACTGCAAAGTTCCCCATTCTTCCATTTCTTTCACATTAATCCCCAGTGATTTTTCTGAGAATAGAGTAAAACCTACCTCAGCATCTGACCTACGGTGATTTTTTGATCTCCCAGAACAACAAGATCAGCATTAACTGTCCTGTCCTTCATATTTTACTGTGGAAGGAATTACTAGATAAAATCTGGCAGTAAACAAGGTTGCAGTAAGAACCCTTCACTATGAAAATAATGAGTCAGTTAAATTATCCCTGTCCCATTACCCTCTAGGAATCAGTGGTCATAGCTAGAACAGCACAATAGAAAGAATCTTTAAACTTTTTGTTAGAAAATAGTGTAGGAATAAAAGTGAATAAGAAAGTGATGTACATTCCCAGTGTAAATATACTATTAAGAGGAAAGAAAACTGTTGAAACTTTCCAAACTACTGTTGTAAGTGGATTAATGCAGTGAAAATAAAAACCTGACGAACAAAATGCTTTAGAAAAATACAGAAAAGGTTGAGCAATTACATCAAACTGACAGATAAAAGCACTTGGTATCTCTGAAAATTGATCTTGCAAGCGTAGGGAGAACATTTTAAGTGTAGCCTGAAAGGCCTTTCAAGGACTTCAGGAATATAAAGGCAATAGAATGCAGTTCTTTTATATTTTAATTAGAAGAAACATTCCATGCAAAGACTTAATTTGCCAGTTTCCAGCCTAGACTGAATTTTTATAGCTGAATTTGAAACTCTTCAAAATAAGGGTTTATATAATGGAAAGGCTGACACAAGCCTGACTTCAGGGATGAGAACCACAGCATCAGATTTTCCTCTCTTGCTGGAGAAATTGCAAATGCAAACTTGAGGTAAAGAAAAGGTAAAAATGATCAGAAGCTCTTCAGATGCACCTTGAAGAAAGCACTTCTGAGTGGCAAATAAGATTCTAAAGCACATAAAGCAGATGTTTGCCATGAGAAATTATCACGAGAAATCGCAGGGAAGAATTTTACTTTTTCCCTGAGGCAGATCTTCCCCAGACACGCAATGGGAAGGAAATTGAACTCAAAAGCAGTAAAGCTGCGCTGAAGAAAAGTAGTAACAGGTGCTGGCAGTGCCAGAGAAAGAGGAAATGCCCTCTTTCAAGCAGCTCTTGGGCAAGACAGTGTATGATATCAAGCAGAAAGCAATTCCCTGACATAATTTCTCCTCTCAGGATTTCAGCAGACATCTCTTGGGTTCCTTACAACTGCATGCAGAAACAGGAGCATTGCAACACTTCAGCAGCTGCATGTCTGCAGGACTGCAGGAAAGCTGGGTATAGCCCCGAGCCTCCAGTTTTTGCTCTGTGAAAGGGAGAGGCTTGTGTATAAAGGTCTTGTTTCTCTCAAGATCTATTTAAAATCACTTCTATTTTTATTTCGAATAAAACTTTTGAGGTTTGGATTGTAAAACCATCTTTGTCTCCTTTTAGGGAGTTCACTGCAGCAGAGTCTTGGTTGTTCCACTGCAACATCCTGGCTGACTTTGGGTACTCGGTCTCAGTCTGTGAGTTTGCTTGTCAGTGGGTGACAATGGGAATTTAAAGAAATCCATGCAAGCATAGAGATTTTCCGTTTCCTGTATCCCCTGAATCTCCAGTGGTGTTGGTTTTCAGAAAAGCAACTGAGTGACTGAATGGAAATGGGTGGTTTCTTTTGGAAGTTTAGGACAAGAGTTAAGCAAATAAACAACTGCTGTAGACCACAACATTTAAACTGGCGCCAAAATAAACCCAGACAAACACTGTAGTAATTCAGGCTCTGGGATTGTACATACAAGAGTGTTCACAAATGTTTTCACTCTTTCAACAATAACAACAACAGAAAGTTACCACAGGCACTGAGTGAGTTATCTCAGAGTTAATTCTTTCAGGTGGGAGCAGTACCAACCATGGCTGTGTTACCTTGGTGAGATTAGGTGACACGGTCAGAGCAGAGCGTATTCTTCGAGCGTGTCAGTCACACAGATAAGCCAACCGTCTCTAAAAAACTACCTGGGCACAGCTTTGCTTCAAAGACCAGAACTCCTTCCATCATAACAGATGCTTTTCCAACCCTCCTGGTGGGGAAACTCCCTCATTTCTCTCCAAAACTGGAATGCCCGGCAATTGTTTGATATTCTGCACATTCCCACTCTGCATTTTTTCAAAGAAATACATTTAAATTGTGATTGTGAAAGTCTCTCTTTACTTTTTCAGTACCAGGCTAGAGATCTACTTCATATTATCTCTTCTCTGCTTGTTTGGAGCCAAGTGTGGAGGAATAAACCACTTGGGAATGATGATATGAGAGAGCCGTGGGAGACTGCCAGACTTTATTACAAATAGAAAACCCACTCAGAGTGGGACAAGGTGCAATATAAACCAATCTGAATTATCTCAAAAGGCAGCAAGCCAATCTCTCTCAGATTCAAAACCTGTCTTGCCTTTTTGTTCCCCCTCCTTTTGATTTTTCTGCTCCTCTGCGTTTCTTAGGTCTGGTCATGTCTGAAAGCAAAATAACGACTTTTGCCAAAAAACCCTGCTGTCAGAGGATTTCCAGTACATTTTGGCAGGTGCAAAAGATAGATCCCTGCATGTTTACCCAGTTACAGTGAGAACTCAAAGCCTTCAGAGATTCCTCCAATGTAAGTTAGAATATGAGCCTAAAGCAATTTCCTTCATTTTATATAAGTCAGGGTCACTTTTGAGTTAAACAGAATCCAGAAGGATTTTCAGCTTGGGTTTATTTCTTCTAATTTCTATTTCCTTAGTTCCCTTTCTGTGATTTAAGAATCCCAAAGGGACCTACCGTTTACCACAGCAGGAGGGTGCAGACAAATATAAGAACCTGTGTTAATAATAAAATTATCTGATCTTGCTTTTTGTTGGAGCTGCCAGAAAAAATCAGTCTCATACATCCTCTCCAAGAACTGAGGATCATTAATCATAGCAATGCTTATTTTTCACTCCTTTTGAATGTATGTGCTACTTCCCTAAGAACAGCAAAATGGGCTCAGTTCTCTGTGCTGTGGTGTTGCTATAGAATGGGTTAGCACCTGCATACAGAAATACTCCTAAAAAAATACCACACTGAGCGAAAAAGAATAAAGCAACTTGCAAAATGCATAATTTTATGGGAAACCCACAAGCCATGGATCCCACTTGACTTGAAATCGGTTATAAAGCATTCTTTTAAATGGGATTCTCTAGGCCATGGTTTACTTGGGGTTTTTTTTGGGTTTTTTTTACAAATTTTATTTCCAGTGGCAGAGAAACCCTTCAGAAATGTCCTATGAAGTTATATCAGGTGATTGTCTTCCTGAACAAAAAGAATATATGTTTTTTCAAATGTCTGTATGTCTTTGCTACTTCAAAGGGCTTTAGCAACCATTTGAAATACTCACAAAAGCAATCCGTTTGTTAAGGTGATCATCTACTGAAAAACAAATGACTCAACGTTGCTGTCCTTGTTTTCATTCCTAAGAAACCAGATTTTAGATGTAATTTCTAGGTTTAGGGTCCATGCTTTGCTTAACTCCAAAGAAAGATCTTAAAAATGTTATTAAGGGAAGGGATGAAGCACAACAGGATTATGTATGTCTACTTTGTTATGAAATGAACCTGAAATGCTTTTCCTGACCTTTCTGGCTGGCTGTTGCCAATAATGTAACACTGTTTCAAATACCACTTCCAGGCTATGTAAAACCATTTGAGAGATGTAAATGTAATTCCTGGAGGGTGCATGACAAAGTGTAAGTGTTACACTTGTCATCATTCTGAGCACAGAGGTTATATGAGGAATGCAATTGGGAACAATATTAGGTACTCCCTGTGAATCAGGAGTGTAGTAAAGCGAGTCAATAGGAAGGACCATAATGGTTATTACATTGATTTTGTTCCATGAATAAAGATAGCTTTTTACTCTCCGGGGATGGCAGCTGCCTAAAAGAACACAGATTGCTTGAGATAACTTACATGGAACTGTATCACAGGGCAAACAATAATTTCACTACAGTGGGTAGAGCAAGAAAGAGCTTGTATGCACCAGGAGAGTGTAAAAGTCAAACTGCAGAACCCAGTGACCTTTCAAGCAGTGGCAGAACCACATCCCCTAAAACACAAGTCAAAAAATAGTATCTAGAAAATTATTAGGGAAGCTTTTAACTGCCCTGGAAGATTCCAGAAGCACCCTGTTAATTAAATGGGGGGGTTAATGAACTAATAAAAATAATTGCTGTGGGTTAAAGCAGACTGTCAGCCCAGTGTGGTCTTTTGAAAATTACAGTAAACCTGCAAGTGAATTCAAACCCACCCTTCCACTTGTGGCATCATCTGGGTGGAGGCTCTTCTGTTCAGACCTGAGCTCTGCCACTGGGCAGCCAGCAAGTTTTTGTGAAGAGACAAAAGGAGGGGAAGAAAACAAACTGGGTGTAACTTCTTGGGGATTTGTGTTTTTTCTGGGTGGTAAAAAGCTGAAGGCAAAGTGTGGACAGTTGGGAAGCAAACAAAAAGCTCAGCCAGCTTAAAAGATGAGAAAAGAAGAAAGAAAAGAGGAGCTTACGTTACTGTTATGAAGCCAAATTGAAGTGTTCAGATGTTCTACTTGAAGAGCTTTAGGGAAGGTCTCTGAAATGGCAGGGACAGTCAGAACTTCTGCCACCACAGATGGTGGCTTTCACACTGCCACCTTCTCCTGCATCAGATGGGATGAATGTGGCAGTGCCAGATACAGAGGACGGGCGCATGGTGGTGGGGAAGGAGAACTTCCCTGTCAGCAGCAATGAACAGTGAGATGAGCTCAGCAGCCACCTACAGAATTCCTGCCTTGGCTGGAATCTCCCAGAGAAATGCAAATGCCTGTGTGCCTCTGACAATCCAGGCCAAACCTCAGGACCTCTCCTGTTTTCTAATGAGCCATTTGTGAAAGTGTTAAGCTCAGCTGAAATCAGAAGCAAATCTGCCTTAGAAACAGAACAGTGACACACACACAAGCATGGAAACTGCAGATAAAGAAGTGACCGGACTGTGCAGATATTCTGGAGAGGGAACAGTGTTAGATATTCTCTCTTGGCCAGGACACACCAATTCAGGGTAGCAAAAAGCAAAGGCTGTTTCATCAGCAGAGACATCCCATGTTTTGCACTTGATTTGGAATTCTCCTTCCCTCAAGAATCTAGGCTCCTCTCCTGTCCTGGGAGCCCAAGGATTGTTCCCCATCACACAGGAGTCCCAGCCAAAATGGAGCACCTAGACAGATTTCTACAGCAAATACAGTGATCACTGTGTAGTCATTTCCTGATGCTGGTGCATCAAAAAGAAACTGGCCCAGTTTTTTATAGAGTAATTTGAGCACAAGACATATTGTCAGGTCTGAAAGGCAAAATATGTGGCAAGACTCATGGGTGAAATTGAAGCTGGTGGCTAATTTCCATTTTAACAGAAGGGCTTGCTGCTATGTCAGATGCAAAAAAGTGTAATTATTTTTATCTTTGAAAAGAAACATTATTTAATTAACAGAGTGCATGCTCACCACACAGTAAATCCACAGACAGTTAGATCCTTGCACTGGCAGAAATGGGATGTGCTTTGAGAGACAGGGCCAGACCTTAATGACAGGAATGTTTCTGGAATGTTCACAGTGGCAAGCTGGTCAAGAAAAAAGCAAACCACACTTTTCACGAGTTCTTATGTTTTTTTTACTTTGTTGTATCAAATTGGATTTGCATGGATTTGGAACAACTGGGCCACACCACTGGGAGATTTTCAAGAGAGTAAATAATATGTTTGAATCAAAATCACAGGCAAGAGATTTTGGCTGAAATACCAAATACATGAGGTAGGAGCAGTTTGCTACAATCTCAACATATGCATAAGAAAATTTGCCCTGCTCTGACCAGTGAGGAAGTTCAAGCGCAAAGAAGTCATATATCCATATATCCAAATTTGTTTATCCAACTGTTTATTCATCAGCACGGTACAGTCCAAAGTAGAACATCAGAAGACGATCAAAAGGCAGCATTTGCTTGGATCATCTATTGCAAATAATATTGGTTTTGGTTGTGTGCCTCAGACTAAGAGTTCTGCAACTTTTTGAAAGATTTTGAAACCCAAAAAATATCAATAAAATGTTTCAAGAGAATCTTTTTGCTTTCAATCATCCTGTTGTGTACTTGTTCTTAAATATATCATCAAACAAAAATAAGCCGATTACGCCTACCTATGGCCCACGAATGTCTGGCTGTCAGACATTTATTTTAACTAGGAGTTAGTAATTGTGAGAAAGGCACTGCTAGAAGCAATGAACAATGAAAAAATTCCTGTCTTTATTATAATAAATATTTATGAAACATTTCTCAAAGGATTTTCTCTTCTCAGTGTACCCTTGCTCATATCTTTAAATAAGATATATTTTTTGCTGAGATGTTGCTCATATCATGGAACTTGGATGAAATCATACTCCTTACAGCCCTAGCTATTTTCCAGTTCATGACTCAAGCTAAGTTATTGTTATTATTAAAAGGCAGACATTTAAGAAATAATCCAACTTGGATGTTTCTATAGAAGGAACATTTCACTAGGAAGTTTTTACTTTCTTTTCTGAGCCAGGATTTAGTTAAAAACATCCCTATACTACTGATATTAACCAGCTTTTTATTTATTACCACTGGCAAGCAGCAGCATCTTATATCCCTCAGAATGCACTGTGAGGCAGCAGGAAGAAAAGCACCCATGTGTGTGTTGAATGGTGGCAGGGAGAGAAAAAATGAAGCAGTACGAGACAAACAGCACAGGAAAAAATTGTAAGTGAGATGATAAAGTTTTGTGAGACCTTTCAAGGACAGTGACATTAAAAGGTAATGTAAGACTTTCTTTAACTTCAGATGACAGATTGTGTGATATCAGGAGAAATTTCCAGTGCCAGAAAATGGTCTCAAATGCTCTCCCATATGAGTGCAGTATGGCTTTGGATAGGTGGTCCTGTGGGGTAAATGGTATAGAGAAAGACAACCTGGGACTTGGCCAGTTCTGTGAATTTCTGCCCCAGAAATGCAGCTAAAAACACCGTGGAGAAATCTAACATGTCTATTATGTCTGCTAAAACCAGCTAGTATTTTTCCTTTCTTAATTTATCATGAAAATGCACATTGAAATAGCTCATCATACAATGTTATGGGGTTGGAAGTGACCTAGAAGCTCATCCAGTCCCACCCCCGTCACGGGCAGGGCCACCTTCCAGGCTCCCAGGTTGCTCCAAGCCCTCTGCAACCTGGCCACAAACACTTCCAGGGATGGGGCAGCCACAGCTTCCCTGGGCAGCCTGTGCCAGGGCTTCAGTGCCCTCACAGGGAAGAAATGGCTGTAAAGGCTGGAAGGAACCTGTGGCAGGCAGAAGGAAACCTTGGCTCAGGCCACTAGGGAAGTTGGTCTGCACACATCAGAATGAAGGAAATTGGCAAACCACTGGCAGGAAGTTAATGCTTGTGGCTGCCCACATGTGGCTGCACTTCTGTGGAGCTTTTGGGTTCCCTTCCCCAGCCTTTTCATGACTTTGCTGCCCTTTGCCAGCTCTGTGACTGCTGGGGAGAGCTGGTGCATTCCTGTGCTCCCAGTCCCAGAGGCAGTGTGAGGTGAATTCATTCACTTCTCCTTTATGGGCAACCTTTAAACCATTGAGAGCCAGCGCTGCTCCCATTTTAGGGACGCAGCACCTAAAGCACGCACTGGGGCCAGCTGATGCAGAGAGCTGTCAGACAAGACCAATCCTCATGCTCCTCCTCTTTTTATAACAGCAGCACCACTAAAATGTGTGACCTGCTGCATGAAGCTGTTGTACCCAGTCTTTTTGATAGCAGGAATGGTGCAGAGAATCTGACATTTTCCATTCAGAATTTCTGAAAACTACTGGAAGCACTCGTGTTCTTTAGTGACTTCATCTTGTTTGGATAATAAATTACAGAAAATTGATTTCAAATTTACAATCTCATTACTAAACTCTAAACCACCAAATACCAAAGAACATTTGTTTTTTACTTGCTTAATTGTAAGCATATATTCAAGGCTTATGGTAATCTGCTAATTAATTAGGCCTGGGCCCTACACCACCCACTGATTACTGCCTGATGTACAGCAGCAAGTCATTAAAAATCTTTAACTGAAGTCCTATCAATCATTCTACAAATAGCTCTTCACCAGCTCGTGATTTATGCACCGTGTTTCTGCATAAACAATTTGCATCTTGTTTTCCTAAGTGCAAAACTTGTAGAAAGTAGATTTTATTTCAGCACCAGTCCACTGGTGATGTCAGCTTGTAAGGAATCAAGCTGGTCTTCCAGCAAGAAGAATTGGACACAACCATTCTAACTTCTGCTGTGTGTGAGGTGTTTTAGGAATTCCCAGACATGGAGCAGGACACCTGTACCTTTGCACAGAGTATATGTACAACCAAATTGAAATGAAATTTAAATAAAAATATAGTGGTAGCTGTTGAGATAAAATCAGTTCCAAAGTTTTACCTACTACTTTTCAAAAAAATTTAGGATGTTTTGCAGAAATTACAATGAGTGATGTTTTTCGTTGCTGGATGAGCAGCATTGTAGGTGGCTGCATTAAATCCTATTTTATATACAGAGCTCCAGCTTCCCAAAATTGCAGATGGCATCGCACAACTTCCATGTCCTACCAATATTTCCCATTCCAGAGTTTATGGCATTGGCCCACTTTTTAGCCATGGCTCAGTGTTTGCTTCCAGACCTTGGCTTGGCCTGGTGGCTGTCCCTGCCCACTTTGCATCCTTCACTTCCACAATTACCCTGCCTGAGTGGTTGAGTTGGAAGCTCTTTCTTGCCATTGTGCTTGTTTATTGGAACCAGGTTTCATTAGCATCACTGCAAGACAGGAGATTGCATCAACAGATTTAAAAGCTGCCAAAACCTATAAAATCCAATCAAGAAAACAATCCCTAAGGGAAAAAATGACTGAGTGCCTATAAAGGTACCAAGTTCTTCTACCCAGATGGATTTTTTTTTAATATAACTCAGCTCTATAAAGCCACTTAGGCTGCAATTCTGGCACCATTGGGTGAGGCCTCATAATCTGGGAGATAACAGGACTGCTTACAAGGAGAGGGAGAGCTCGGGGTCACTGAGTATGTTAGAAGAGCATTTCATTTGAGAACTGTCAGGTCAAATTTCTTCCACTTCTTACGTTATCCAACTGTGAAAAATATTAGTATGCGTGCTAGGTAGAACAACAGACTAAATAAATATAATAAAAGAAAAAGTTCTCTTTCAAGCCTAGAGTCTTTTTGTTGTATTTGTGATTAGTAGTTACAACAGACAAGATGCCTTCTAGGAAAACTTTTCTCATTAAAAGCCAGAGTTAAAGCAAAGCTTGAGTAAGTGAAGAAGGTACGTAGCTGTGGCCAATCACACTGTGCAAATGCAGGGTTGAGACAGATGAAGGAGAAAACAGGGAACATTCTTGATTGTATTGTAAATATTTATGTTGCAGCAAAGTCTCCTTGGAAGCTTAGCAGAGGTTTGTAAAATATGAAGATAGAAAAGTCCAGCCTTCTACCAGATGGGGTTTGGCAGAGCATGAGCAAATAATTTACAGATTATATAAAGGGATTACCTGACTCATGCTTGGAGCACAGCAATCTGTGGACTGAATAGAGGCAGCCCTTCAGATGCTGCAGGTTCTTTGGAAAGAAGGAAAGATTCACTTAGGGCGAAAAACACTGATTAGCTACTCTGCTCTTCTGTGCAAAGTGTTTTCCAGGTTCTATTCTGTTCCAGTACACCTCTGCAGATCCCCAGGAAGGCAGGATGCAGACACAGGTACATATTCTAGCTGGCACCATATCTTACATGTGCTGCCCAGTTTGAGTATCCAGGTTACAATGGGACAGCCTTAGCAAGGGGTCACTGATGCCAAGGAGCTGGAGGATAAAGAGGGACACATCCTCCACTCCTCTCCATGTGCAAGGAAATGCTGTCACTGCTTTTAGGTCAAAAACCTGCAATAATCTGCCACTTCTATGGATAAAGCTATTTCTGAATGTTTACCTGTTGCCTTTGCTCATTCAAACTGACTGTTTAAACTTCCTCAGTAAAAGAATGGAAGTTCTGTAGTGACCTCTCCTCTTGCTCCCTGGAAATTGCTGATCAGCTTTTGTGAGCAAAACCTCTCAGCTTAAAGTGTGTCCCGGGGAAGCCTGACTCCTGATCTCCCCAGGAAATTAGCAGGGCAGGGAGCCAGTTATGCCTGCATTCATTGGGCCAGCACAGCACAACAGAAAAACACACACAGAGGATTTTAATAATGGTAATTGCAGTAAATCCACACCCTGGGGAGCATGTATGTGCTTTTTGGATAAGCAAACCCCAGTGGGACAGTCTATGGCTGTAAAAGTACAGGTAATTGCAAGCAGGTGAGAGGAGGAAGGGAGTAAGCTGTGGCAGTGGCTGCAATTTCCATTAGGAAGGAGCAGTGTCTGGCTTCCCAGGGGTGACTCCATCCAGGGTCAGACTGAGAAGGGCACAGAACAGCCAACATTTTGCTCCTATGTTGCCACCTCTAGCCAGGCTAGCTGGCTATGGAGAGCTCAAATAACTGGCCCAAGGCAGCAGCTTGGATCAAGGGTAAAGAAGAGATGATAATGGTTTCTGAAGACTGTGCATACGTAGGAAAAATACCCCCCAAATTTTCTCAAATTGTTTGCAAGTACAGATTCATTGTACCTGTCATTAGATTTTTGTGACAGCTCTTTAAATCCTCCTTTCTTTGCTTGAAGTTACCAAGTTATTCAGAACATATCAACTTATTTAGCTTGTTTTTGGTTTCTCATAAGAATGATAAATATTTCAGAGAGCTCTGATTTCTCATTATTATTGTCACCTTTAAGCCTTTTCAATCTGTATTTTTTTTCCTTTCGCATAAGCGTGGGAAGCTGCCAAAAGGCAGAATTTTGACAGCTCTAGCTCTTTTTTGTTTGTATTGAAGAAAGCTATCTGTGCAGAAAACTTTCTTGTTTTGTAAACGATAATGAACATCTAGGAATGCAGATGAACATGTGGGTTCTGTGCCGCTGGAACAGAGAGAACAAGATGTTCTGTCACTCGGAACTGAGCAGGAACTGCCCACCTGGCGAGAGGAACCAGCACACAGACAAGTGACCCCTTCTGGGTGGTCACAAGGGTCATATAACACAGGGATCTGTACTTCCCAAACTAACACACAACACAATCCCTCTCTGAAAAGCCATTTGATTTGGTGTTTCTCCCCTCCAGGAGAAGAGAGAGCCATGCACTTATGCCTGTTACTCTCACAAATGAACTGGTGTATTTGAGAAGTGTTTTCTTCAAACCTTTTTATGAGCATAACACAGCAAACTATGCAGATTTTCGAGATCTGTTGACACAATTTTTGTGCTATGGTTTCCATGAAGGAAAACCCCACATTTCTCTAAAGCCTGAAGTCAGATCAGCCAACAGCAGCACGTGTGCAATGCCAAAGTCATGCTCCAGGGAATCAGAGTGCCGCCAGAGTTCCGCCAAACGCAAGGAGACAAAACACAGGCACCACAGAAGAAAAGCAGCAAAAGTAATTTAAGCCAGTGTAGTCTAAGGTGAAAAAAGTCACTAATAACAGTCTAATAAGGCTGCAAGATCTCAACTACACAATATCTGATTTGGGTGTGGAGGTTGCCCTTCAGAAATGGGCAAGGGGAGGGAAACTGCTCATAGGGATCGATGTATCAGTTCTGTGGGCCACGAGGCTCTCATATGTACATGACATTCCACTCATTTTTAATTCCACAGAAGAAATAAGCCGTCCTTTAAAAAGCCTCTACATCACATCAGACTTAATTCTATCATTCTGTTTTACATTTAAAAGCTCTGGAAGGCCACCCAGCATTTTTGTCAGGGTACATATAGAGGCTTACATTTTCTTTTTCCTCTACACTGGTGCAAATAAACGGCAGTGCTATTTAATCCAGGGCTAAATAACAGGCAGAACAAACAGAACTTCCAAATAGAAATGAATTGCATACTTTGTTAGGGAAGAGAACCCCAAATCTTAGAATGGATAAGGTGTTCAAGGGACAGAGAGGAAGAAAATGCCAGTGTAACTTTATGAGGGAGAAATTATGCCAATTCAATTTACTCGTAGAGCACTGAGACATGGGATCACAAAGAGAACACAAGTTATTCTTGAATTTATCATATTATCACAGCATTCATGAGATACATTAAAAAATCTTTGAAGTTAACACTGACTAAACCTGCAGTAGAACACTATGATCAGCTTGGATGCTGTGTTTCAGTAAAAACTTGGAACAATTGGATAAAGTTCAAAGGAAATCAGCAGAAATTGTAACAGGCCTAGAAGACATGGCCCAAAGTAAACAATAAATGCTGGATTAGGATTATGCAAATGTTAGCGCATTCCTGTCCATCTAATAGAATAAGTGCTGTGAAATGGGAGAGAGTGATTCTCTTTCTTCATGTGTATGTTGGATAAGACAAGGAAAAAAGGACTGAATTGGATCAAGGGAGATTTATGAAAATCTTCATATCATAAAAAGGCCTGCAACAGTCAGATTGGTTCAGGAGGTTTTGGAACATCACCACTGGAAAATTAAGAAAAAGCCTGACAGCTGTGTAAGGAATGACAAATACATTTGGTACACTGTTGAAGAGGAAAGGGAATGGACTAAATGATCTCTTGAAGTTGCTTCCAGCCTTGTGATACTCTGATTTCATGGCACATTCTTTTATACCACAGAGCTACATGTTTAACATTGTACTGTTTAGATCATTCCTCTCAGGAATTATATAATTTTCTATTATTATTTACAGTGATTATAGTCCATTCACTTCATATTCAGCATAAATATTGCAACACTGCACTCCCTTAAGTGAGTTTTTTATTTCATTAAACGCTTCCCTCTGTGAAATACCCTCTTCAATAAAGCATAGCAGCAGTAATAAATGACTCACAGCAAGAGGAGGAGTGGAATGAGAAAAGTAGAACAGGAGGAGTTCTCCTGTTTCATAGATGTTCCATTAATTTATTCCCAGCAAGCAAACTCCATTTCCCTCTCAGCAGTGTAAACCCTGAACTGTGGCTCGGGAAACATTCTTATGGAAGAGACTCAAATAAACGCCTCACAATTTTCTCCTGACACCTCCTCAATAGTTCAAGTGGTTCCTCTGCCAAACATGTCAAGTCACAGAGTTCACATTAAATATCACTAGACCCATCAGCAGTAAAATGCTGAGTTTCACCATTTGGGGGTGTTGATGGAAACCAAAAAAAATTCTTGGTGAGATGTAGTGGCTGTAAACTGAACAGGTGACACACCTCCTGGAAATCCAAGACACCACCCACTGCTGAGTCACCACCAGCCATTGCCTCCTGGAAATCCAAGGCACCACCCACTGCTGAGTCACCTCCAGCCATTGCCATCATTTTGTGGCAGTGTTAATAACACAACATCAATCTCTTCCAAATGCTCACGGCATTTAGCTCTGCACCTCGGTTTTGAGCTGCTTTGCAGTCCCACTTGCCACCATGGAAAGTGTCAGGCCCAACCCAAAACCTCTTGGTTAGCATTGAAAAAGGGAAAGTCCTCTAATAACTACAGCATCAACAGTTCAGGGAGCAGAAAGTGTCTGACTAATGTTTATGAATGAAGGCTTACGATGCTTTTTCCTTTTCCCCAGGCACTGACAAGAGCAAAAATCCAAGAAGAGGTAAGTGATTTCTTAGAGTTACAGAATCAGCTTGTGGGAACACTTAGTTTTAACCACTCTTTGCCCAAACTCTGCTATTCCTACTGCAGCCCTCGCTAAACACACATCCCCAGGATTATCTAAATGTCTTTAGGATGCAAATCCTTCTACATTTGCCATTTCTTATGGAGGGCTTGTTTTCCTTCACTGAAATACCACGTATGCTTAAATGTCTGGGTCACTTTATCTCAGCCTGTTCCTTCATTGTTGGACTGTGTTTTCAAGGAGAAACCTTTACCAGTCACCACTGCAGAGTACCTCTTTAAAAGGAGCTGGAAGTATCTGTTTTCCCTGGTGTTTTTGAACATGTTCTTTCATTCCAAATCCAATTTGGATTCTTTCAGATCCTGGAAAGATCGCTTGAATTTTATGGTAAACCCTTTATCGCAACAAGGCTAAGGACTCACAGAGAAATGAAGAGCCAATAGTTTGCTGTAAAGAGGGAGCCTTTTTCAGACCTGTTTTCAAGGTGAATGTTTATGTACAAAATACCAGTTCAAGATTCAGGTTTTCTTAGAGCACTGTAGCAGAAAAGCAGAAATATTTGAGTGTATTTTAGAACTTGATGTCCAAAACTGGACAAATCTCAGTGCACAGGATCCTAAGATCCTCTCTTTGCAGAATCAAGTCCTTTTGTGTTTCTACACAAAGATGCTTGCTTAGAATTTGGGTAATCGCAAAATCAGATGAAATGAACACATGAGCAATAAGAAATCAGTGTCTATTCTGGAAAATGAACTTGGGCAGGAAAGCAATGAAGATGTTGGCCTGTTTCCTCTATCAGCAGATGCTCTCGGAGCCTTGCATTTTGCTGTCCACAGGGAAAAGTGGTGAAATCTCCATGTAAACTTAAATCTTGCGATTTTCATCAGCTGCATCTCTGGTGCTTCTATGAGGCATTTGAGACTCAATGTCAGCTTTGGTATACTTTTAAAAATCAGTGAAGTGGTAAGGTCAAAGCAGTTTCTGACCATACTGTGCTTTAGAACATTTAAGAAAGCCTAATAGACCATTGAGTCATTATCCTGATATTTATAACATTAAGAATAATAACATCCTGAGGGATGAGAGGCTACAGAGAGCAAGTACAGTCATCCTCTAACAAAACAGCTTCAGCAGAGGAAGATGCTGTTAGAATAATCTTCCTGATTACAGTCAAGAAAGGACATAAATTGCACAACACATTGCATTCTTCCCTCAGCCTTTTGGGAAAGTGCTGACAAACTCCACTTGACAAGCCCTTTGCAAAATGTGAGCAAGAGATCCACAAGAAGAGGCAGAGTTCAAATGAGAACCTTCATTTTGCAAGAGCACCCAGTTAATGCTGAGACCTCAGTTAGCAGATTCTGTAAGGACTAAGTAAAAGCAGCAAGTGAAAACCTGCTCGGGTTTATTTAGATAGCCTGTGCTAATGAAGTTTCTAATGTATCTGTGTCATGTTTTTTCTCTGAGCAATCAGTGTTGCCTTACTGGTTCTTCACAGTGGACTTCACGTTTAATTATCTCCTAACTGGACAGTGAAATTCTGTGTAAATGTACTTCTATTGTCATTCTCTGCACTGTGTGACCCAGCTGACCCTGAGCTAGAGGGTCTAGGGACAAGTAATGCAAATTGGTAAGCATAGGAGGCTATCTTAACCAGATTTTGGAAATGCATGTTATTTCAATATTCAATAGTTTCCATCACCAAAGCTCTTCTGAGGCTGCCAAAATATCCTGTGTGTGCTTTTCTTTTAAATTATATGTATACAGCTAGTATCTCATTAACCACGTACCTGCCAGCTGCTCAGAGACTGCAGCTGAGTTCTTGACTCTTTTCCTTAAAAGATGTGCCAGGAAAGGACATTTAAATAAACATTAGTGCCACCAGAGTTCCCCAGGCATTGTATGAGGAACACTGGAAAAGCAGCCCCAAGAATTCCTGCTACACAGCTCTGCTCCTGGCAGTGTCACACACAAGGTCTCTTTATGTCAAGTGCCCTAAATGGGAAAGGGAGGGCAGCCAGAAGTTCTTGAAAAGCCTCTGTTCCCAGCATTTCACTTCATATCCCGTTTCCAAAACACTGAATTTAAATGTCACTTTGCTAATCCTTTCATACATAGCTATTCATTGTAGAGCCAAGGAAGCAATTCTAATCTTTGTTGGTAAAGAATGAAAAAATGCACTCAGGGCTGACTGTTTACAGTCAAACAAAGGTTTCCCAAACCAGATGCCTTTCCCCAGGCTCGCTGAATAATCCTCACAGCAAGGTGGGAGCAGAGGGCAGTGGATGTTAAAGTTTCTAGCTCAGTAAATGGAAATCAAGTTGAAGAAAGAAGAACAGGAATCTTCAGGACTGAAAAGCTCATTTTGGAGTGCAGGTAGAGGAAGTGTTAACACGACCGAGCTGAAGTCTACTTTCCTGGCTGCTTGTTCTCCAGGACAGGAGACAGCGTCAGCATCCCTGCCAGCTCTGTGGGAGCCTCCTGAGCAAGCAGCGCCAGCACGGAGACCTGTCCGGCCTCCGGGCAGCCAGGAAAATCCAGGAGCCCTCCAGCGGCCAGAGCTGTCTCAGCTCCTCTTCCCTTGATTTACCTCCCCCGTGCAGAAAGGAAAGAGGTGCTATTTTTACCCGTTTTGACACTGTTGATGGATTGAGTCCCTGACAGGAGTCAAAAGGCTGCTATTTTCTTGGGACTGCTCCTTGGATTCTCAACTGTTTTGTCCTGCTTTCAGATAACCCAAATCTTTTCACTAACCATGCATGCTGGAAAGTATTGCTTTATCTAGGCTTTTGGGAAATTAGGCAAGTGATTTATTTTCTGATTGTGTCAATAAGAAAAACAAGTAAATGACACTGGCAGAAAACTTGAGTACCTTGGTAGAATTTTAAGTTTGCAAACTAAGTAATGAGGTTCACGTTTACCATTGTAGCCACCAGACTGCCTACTCAGAATGTGCACCCTCTTTTTCATGATGTAAATTCAATTTTCTTCTGCTGCAATACAAATACCTTTATTCCATAGGTTACAGGAACAGGTCTATAAAGAAGACTGAGCACTTTCCAGTGTAGCATTCTCTGTGGTGCTCAGGGGTCAGCGTTGCACTGACCTTTAATAACACTTGGCTGCTACTTGAGGAGCGTTAATGGTCTCTCTCAATATTCTTTTATTGGGCTGTCCTCTGCAATACCCTCGGATATTTCACCAGGTTACTTAGAAAGCAGAGCACTACCCCTTGCAAGACAGAACTCGCTGAGACAGCACACCCAAAGCACAGGGATGAAAAGAATCCAGCTTCAGCAGATCTTATCAAGGCACAGGACAATCTGAGGCATGATGAAGTGAAGGGGGAGCTGTCATTTTTTCCCCTTTTCTAGAACTTCAAGGGAAAGTGAATCTCATTGCTGCCAGCCTTTTATGTAAAACATCCCTATTGTCAAGTGCATGCCCAATGAGATGTGGAATTACTGCCCGGGGTTTTGGCAAGACAGTGACCAAATGACTAAAGTCCCTATGTTTCTTTTTAAAGACATGAAACTCCAAGGCAAGGTGTCATACTTCAGAGAACCCTCAACTGGTGATGATGTATATTCTTTGGAGAACTTACGGAAAAGCAGAAGGTAATGTTATGTTATTTTTTCCACATTTTGCTGCTGCATTACTTTCAGAAAAACACCCCACATATAGAGATTATAGAGGCAACATCTGTGTTCTCACCAGAACCACATGTGGCTGGTTAACTCTTCCAGAAGAACTGGCTGGCTCAGACAACCTTATAAATGGCTGTAAAGATGCAGTTACACCTTTCCACCTAACTACATGTTACAACTGCAGTACTCCAGCTGCCTGGGACACCCTTAGTTCTCTTTAGCACACTTTGGGCAGATTCTCAATTCATAGTAAATTTTCCCTGCCTTACTGAGCTCTAGACCCAAACTGGTGTATCCTCTTTGATGGGAGATAAGGAATAGCATACTGTTCCCTAGATGAACATCACACTGGATGAAGAGCTTCAGGAATTGCAGTTGTTAAATAAATAAATTAGAAACACAGAAAACTACTGCCCTATTTTTGACATAATCATCACTTCTTGGTTTCTTCTAGCTGAGAAAGAGTAACAGATTACTTGTACTCTCCTCACTTCAACTCCTAACCCAGCCTCATAAAAATCACTGCTTTCACACTACAGCTGAATTTGCTCTGTCATAATTTGAGATGGCAGAGAGGCTAGAGAGGAATAACAGGTATTCTTGCTCAAAACAATCCACAACTGCACTCCTTTTCTTGTTAATTACTATCTTAAGATATACTAATTCTTGGTCCAGACGACATATTGACGTAATGACAAAGACTTGGAAGAATTGTTCCTGCTATAGAAAGACTGACTTAAGCATTTTTACTTGCTGAAATAGTTTTTAGGCCCTCATTTCACAAAACCTGGGAAATGCTATTTCAAGAATAGATCTTTTAGCTCTGCAGAAGAATGTGAGTGTGTTACAAATAAGCTATAGCTCTCTCCTGCTTTATGGCATGCGAAGATTAGCTTTTTCCAGATATTACTTACTGTGAAGTAAATATACTGGTGTCCTGCTGATAAGTGCATTATTTCCTTGTAGCTGCAAATAAAGCCTGTTCCCCCTTATAGATACCTCTGACGAGCTCCTGAAAATATGCCTCATACAGACACTGCCAGTGAGTCACCTACAGTAGTGCCCCAAGTGTAGTTGAAGCCTCTATACTTTTAAAAGTGTTCCCAGAACCTCAGCTCACCTCTACTCTTCACAGCCCGTACCTGAGGAATAAAAATCTCAGTAGACAGTTCATAAAGCTGGCCAGCTGTTGCCCAACACTGGGAAGGGACTTCAAAGGTGTGTGGCCCTTTCCAAGAGAACCTTTCTTAACAATCCATTTTAAATCAAATATCTCTGTGGATCACAAATGTGACAGCAATTCATGCAATGTGTCACTAGTGTGGAGCCCTGGGGGATGGCTGGTTCTGCTCCAGAGTTACGGACTTCGACATGGACACAAGGAATTCTTTTTCATCACCCCGGGTGCAGCTGGGAAAGAAAGTTTGCCAAGAGTGCAAGGAATGTCAAGACAGCAAGTGCTGCAGGTGGCTCCTGACAGCAATTCAGCAGGGGCGTCTCTGACTCAGGATCAGAGCTGCTACGTCTGGAATTTGTCAGCAGCCACAGACACATTCTGAAAGAAAAGTGGGATAGATGTTTCAAAGGTGAATGATGAAATTTATTTCACTTAATCAAGGGCTGCAAAAGCATTAAGCAGACAGTGCCTAAAAGCCTGAGGTGTCTGCTGCAATGCTTGCAGGTTGGAAAGATCCTGTGATTTCAGCATGCCAAACCAAGACTCCAAAGAACATCACAAGTTTGCCGCATATACCAGCAGCCAGCTTGGGGCTCTTCTGCTGAGGGAGGAGCTCCCATGCAAGGCATGGAGCTGACCAGATTATGTAAATTCCTGGGAATAGCAGTAAGTGAACCAAAGGGGCTGCTGGAGCTCCCTGGCCCATGGATAGGCTGTGATCTGGCTGACCATCCAGGACCAGGATTCTGCAGGAAGAAGGTTTTGGTGCCTGGGGCTGCTGTCACCCACGACTGCTGAAATCCTGCTATCTGATGGCTCTCAGGAGTACAAACCACAGGGCTGGTGGAGCTCTAGCATAGGAGGGTGGAAGCAGTTTAGCCATCCTAGCCATGTGAGCCTTCACTTACCAGGCAGCTATTAACCACCTCTCCCACTGACATCAGCCATCCCTTCCCTTTCTCAGTACTTTCCAAATGGCATTTTTGACTCCAACTCTTTAAGTAGTGTCCATATGCTGAAGGGAGAGGGAAGCTGTAAGCAAATGCAGTGATTTTTCTCTTTTTCAACACGGAAAAGAATTGCATGCCAAGAAATGTCCTCTTTGTACTTGTTCAGACAAGTTGCTAATGTCTACATTGCAAGATACAAGAGATAAAATGATCTCTGTTCTGTGTGCACATGTGGGAAGGAGAAGGGCTAGCAGAACATAAATTTTGACTCTGTTGAAAGCAGAGCCCTGTGGGAGTAACTCCCTACCATGCTCAGCTGCAATGAGGAAGCACTGCTGGAAAGAAGGAACGGGAGAATCTTCTTGCCTTTTCCCCTCTGTGCCTGGTGATGTTTAGCAAGTCTTTCCCCACAGTCTTATTGGTGGAGCTGGGAGTGATCTGTTCTCCAAAGGGGTGGGAAAGGATGACTCTTATTTTAAACACATGCTGAATATAATGTTGGGAATTTGCAGCTGGGAACCGGATAGCAAAAAGGATATGAATTTAAAAAAGAAAATATCTCAACAATTAAATCATAGCTCAAAAAGAAGTGAGCAAAATCATCTTTGCTGCTGGAAGAGAGCAGGAAGATAGAATGGATTTGCACATTCAGTTTATTTATTATTCCAAAATAAACTGAGAACCAGACTTAGAAGAGAAAACGGGTAGCTCAGTAGTGGAAGGGTGGGCAACAGTTGTACAGAACATTCTCTAAAGATTAGTCACTTTAATGTGCCCATATATATATATATATATCTTTAAAAAATGGGCCAGATTCTCTGTGGGTGTAAAAGGCAGCAGTACATAGAACCTAATTATTTATACTAGCAGATACTCTAGACAATGTTTCTACTCCTGGCAAACGCCAAAGTATGAAAACTTGACAAAAACACACTCAGAATAGCAAAGAGGGGAAGAGCAGACCTTGCAAAAAGTGCTTCTCTTCCTGCTAAAATTACACATTAGATTTTCCTTTTAGTTTATAAAAGATTTTGCTTTAGAAGGCTAGTTTCCTCAAGCTGTGCAGCTAATTTTAGTGGCTTCCACATGTCACAACACTAAACAATTGTGCCAGCCTGCCCATTCCTAATGGGGGGTATTTATCTGTTTGCTTTCCAAGCAGTCACCGAGGTGAAACCTATCTGGCAATATTCAGCATACTGAGAAGAAAAAACCAGCTCTGATGCCCACAGATACCATCCTGGGTGCAAGTTTTGGAGGGTAACCAACTAAGCCAGCTCCTATTAAGAATATATCTGAGAACTACGTGTGTATTTGTAACCTCAGCTACCCTCGGGTTCCTCTGTCCATCTGTGCTGGTTTTGGCCTTTTCTCTGTTTTGTGACCCCTCCCTTCTCAGAATGAAAATAAATTATCATAGTCAGAAAAGAGACTTAGTCTAGAGGTTGCACTAAAAGCAAAAAATCCAAATGCCTCTCTGCCAGACTGTGATTCTCTCTTCATTTTCTCTGACAGTGGCAGTGACATTTAATCAGAGAAGCGGGAAGTTCAAACTGAGGAGGAGTCATTGATGTAGAACTGTGTCTAAGTAGTGGGTAAATTTTTGGCATTACTCTCCACCATTTGGAATTTCACATTCCTGCTTTTAACTTCTCTGTTTAAAGAGAATTATATGTATGAAACTCTACGTATAATTCATTTGTCTAGGGCTTTCTTAGCCCAGCTCACTATTCACCATTAATCCACCTGTCCTGGTATGAATTTTCTGCTCATCTATTTCTGGCATAACTCCCTATTTTCCCTCGGTATTTTTTCAGTAAGAAGTTGAAAAAGTAAAGTAGACATGTTATGCTTAATACACACAAGCTGTGACTAGAGTCTGACCTATTCTTTTTGTGTCTCTTCCAAGAGTGAAAGCGGGGAATTTTTAATCAATAATTTGATCAAGTGCAAAAAATGTTTCCAAGTTGAACTTTGCTCTTTTATAACGCACCAATACAAAACAGGAATCCTACAAAGGCTTTAGAAAACATCTTTAAAAAGAACCATGCTAAAGGACAATTAACATTTTGCAGTGGTATGAAGTAAACTTTTTACAGGACTTTGAACTTTTGTGCCAATATTTACCAAACAAAGCATTACAAGCCGCACAATGACCCAAATTCACTTACCACTTACAACCGTGAAAATCCTTCTCAAGTATAAAAATTGTACTATTTCCAAATAAATCTGGCCTTCAATAAAGATGTGAGATTGTCATCCTGCTTGAGAGACGTACATTATAACCTGAGAGAAAGAATTTTTCTAAGCAACTCTCACATGGTATTTGGACAGCTGTTTAATAACAACATAAAATTCTGCTAGTTGAGTTCTATTATAGTTTCTCCTTGTGCTTCCAGCTGGCCACTGCCTGGTCTAAAGGGAACAGAGATCAGAGCCAAAGATACACATTGCTCTGTGCAAGAATCAGAGGAAGGAAAGGCTGGGAGCCAAATCAGCCCCTCTGCTGCTGGGTGCCTTGGGCTGGAATTCACTCGGAGATCGGCCAGAACTGGCCTGGAATCCCATCAAGAAATGCAGACACAGATGTCACGCTTCCACACATGTGGTCCAAGGCCACTGCAGTCTTTCCATGGCTCTTGGATCCTGACACTCTGTGGGATCACCAACCTCTGGGGATGAGGTTCCAACCCCTCTGGAAAAGCCAGCTTTGCAAACTTGCCAGGCCTTCACCAGGGATAACTGACTCTGAACTCCCCATAGGAAACCTGGGTGCCGAGCCCATGGCAGGGAAGTGTTGTGACGTATAAAACTCATTCATGCTTAGAGATGCAAAACGTCATCGGGGAGGGTGAAACCATCTGAGAAGGAAATGTCAGTTCATACAGCTTGTTGGAAAAACACCACTAGAAGCATGTTTTATCTGAATGTGCCAATGTATGGTTTTTATCTTCTTTTGTTTCAGGAGAAAGCAGAACAATAGTTAAAACCCATCACTGCAAAAATTCCGCGATTTTGTGTTTAAAATACCATTTTTTCTTCGTAAAGAATTCTGAAATGCTAGCATTTTGTTCCACTCCCCAGTGTGACCAGACTTCAAAATTTCTAAAACTTCCCCTGAAAGAAACTCTGGTTTTGCACAGATCCAAAATTTAAATTGCCAGCTCCTAGAGTGTTTTATGATCTGTGTCCCACAACTAGAAGAGAGGAGAAACAAAGACTCTAAGAAAGCCTCACGCCTTATTTCTTGTCACAGTCTGGCAGCCTCTGATGGCTTTCATCCCTCATAACATTGCTACCACACAACAGAATTCAGTATCAATGCAACCCCTCGCTTTTATACACAAACCCTGCAGACTAAGAATGCAGAGAGAAGCAGCACAATCTTCAACTCCATCAGACCATACGTGTTTTCATGTTGTGTTAGCAGTACTGTTAAACCTCAGAGTTATTTCTCCCTAACCATGAATCTGTGCAGATCAAGCATGTCAAGCAGCTGATACAGGAGCTCTGTACGTGAAACTTTCCTCTCCCCATTGCCCCTCATACTGATCTATTCAGACCTCTGAATGACCAAATGCATTTGCCTGATGTGGAGCCTCTGCAGGATGCCCTCATCCTTAATCAGTGTTCTACAGAACCTGCTTTCCTGTCTGGCCATCAACCAGAAATGGCTTTTGGGTAAAATGAGAAAACATGCTAAATAAGTATTTAATATAAATCAGGTGGGATTTGATATGCTTCATATGGAAAGCTCCTCCTTGATTTAAATATGTGTCAGATCAAATGTCTTGAGTATTTTACATCAGAAGCCAGGGACCTGGGAATGAGTCCCTGAAGGTCCTGCCCCAGCTGCAAATGCTCAGGAACAGCCACTCCTGGAATCACTCTGGGTGAATTAATTCACCCTGGGAAATGCACACTTACTGTAACTATGTGCCTACCCTTCCCATTTAGTGTTTTATAGACAACCCTTCTTGTTCATTTGGAGGCATACTCAAAGTAACATTTTGCTGAAGCAATTACTAGATTTGTAATAGATTAGAAAAAAGTCATGGTGGTTCTCATTTTTTGTTCCTTTGAATGCTTTTTTACTATTAATGGATGAATTTCCCAATCTACTTAATTGCTCCCATGAGCAATTTTTTACCTAACTGTTCCTAATATCTACATTTCTAAGTCCTGCTCACATAGTTTTTTTGCAAAGCACCCTTGGTTTGCACAGATCCCTATCACCCTGCAGCATAACTCCTGCTGTTATGCAGTTGGAATTAATTATGGGAAGCCAAACCAATGCTTTTCTACTTTTAGAACACCTGCTTCCTGCATTCGTCCACACGAAGAAACAGACTTATTTCTCATATATACAAAAAAAAGAGAAATAAGAGAAAAGAGAATTTAAGAGCTAGATTTAAAGTGGCACCATAAGCATTTAAATTCCAGCAAATGACGACTGCTAGCTTCCTCACCCAGTAGAAAGCAGTATTTAGGCCAGGAACCGCTGGACAAAATCTATACTAAATTAAGCAAGACATTGGTTTGGAATATCCAAGAGGCTTCTGCCATCAAAAGAATCTAACTCCATCTAAGCACTCCATTTTCTGCTCACACTCAACACCTTGACTAATGCAGGCTGAGCTGGCACATTTGGGTGAGACGCCCTTAAAAGGAAGAACATACATGGTGGCACCTTTCTGAGTAGTGAATGTATAACTAAGAAATATTAATACTTCCTTTTTAAAACATCACTGTCAGGCCTGGACTGCTTGCAGGATGGCTGTGATGTTTGATGGGGAGCAGAATGTGATGGCCAGATGATGGAAAACTTAAATGAAGTGGCAGGATAAGGGTATGAATTAAAACAAGTGGGCTAGTGTAGAAAGAAGGAGGTTTGAAGTTAATAAGAGTAATGGATACCATGTGAGCTGACTTGTACAGTTATTTAATGAAATTAGAATATCTGAATAGGAGAGGAGTATTTTTACATCACCATGAGATGCTGAGACGGTTAAGCCTGAAGGTCAGGGTGATCTTCTGCTCCACAGCCAGCTGAGCCTCACAAATCACAGAATGAGCCCTAAAACCTTGGAACCTATTTTATATTCATGCCAGTACCACAAGCAAAACAGTAAAGGCTGAAGTTTGCTTCTCTGCACAATGAGCAAAAGTCATTGTGGGATAGAATCCTGCATATTTTGGCTTTTTTTTATTTTAAGGTATGCACTGAAATGCTGGGCTTCAGACTCTTCAGATGACAAAGGGGGAAACGAGGAAACTTCTTAGGAAGCAACCTTATTTAGAAAGCTCATTTGTACACCTGCCAATCTTTGGGCACAGGGAGTTATGAAGTGGCCAGGAGAAATAAATCCATCTCTCAAGGACCTGCAGCAACCAGCTGAAGAACAAGATAAAAATGCAGCTACCGGATAACAAGGTAGACTGAAAATCTTGTGGTTCACCAAGGTCTATGTAACTAACAGCCATGAAACACTTTGCTTTGTCAGAGACCACAGCTGGCCAGGAACTCACATTTATTGAAAAGGAGACCCCCTGCACTCATTGTTTTTCACAGCATCAGCAGCATCATCTTGTTGAAGCTGGTACCTGTGGAAAAATACAACCCTGGTTTCTGGCCTGTGGGGGTTTTTTTGCTATTGCACTCCAAAGAGAAGTCAGCAGGCAAAGCACAACATTTCCCTGGTAATTTTCACACCTCAAACAGGCAGCAATATTTTTCTAATACTATATATTTCTCTATTTGCACTTCACTTGCAAAATGTTTCTGAGTTGAAAGCAGCAGATCCTTACTTGTGATAAACATATTACAGTCAAGAATATTCTGTGATTCTGAAGAACAAGAATATCCCAGAGATTGGAAAAGTGCAAAGAGAAACAACCCAACCCTCCAAAGAGACTGGTACTGAACTGCTCATGAGGATGCAAGGAATCAAAGGTGGAAAAGGCTAAAAAGCATCTGCAAATTCCAGCAGTGTTTCAAGTCTATGTTTGGAGCAGTTGAAAGAATTTTAGAGTAAGACAATTGATACTGAAATTACAACAGCAAACCTGACTACAAGCTGGGCATTAATTGTTGCACCATTCCTTGCTGCCCTTGAAGTGAGTTGCACCAGCACTTGCATTTACACGAGTTACTACGAAATAACCAAATCACACCAAATAAATAAAGCAGTATTGTTTAGCGAAACAGGGAAGGGAAGCATCTTGGCCTAAAACATGGAACTTAAGTGTAGTCTCCACCCCAGAGGTCCACATCCACACTTCAGCTGACATAGGTAATCAATTTTGCTATTTATTAATGGTTTTTATAATTCAAAGCACTCTGGTACTCCAGTCGCTTTTATTTAGCAGACACTTCACTGACTCTTTTCTCTCAATGCTTAAACAAATGCTTTATATTGTTTATCTTATACTTCTCCATTTATTACTTTAAGCAGAAAATTATTCAAGAGTATAAAATCAGAATATAATAATTTCTCTTTTCTTTGAGCTGAATTCCACCTTTGACATAAGCTGAAAATCTCTTTTGATTGAAGGCATTCTGCCTTCAGACAGAATAAGTCTGTGTAGAACAGAAGGTGCTGGAGGTGGGTGTATTTGACTACTAAAGAAATTGGCAGATAATAATGACATTCATGCAGGATTTGTCAAATTCAAGGTTGTACTTGTTAAAGTTGTTCCTGGGAGCCTTCTAGAATAACAGAATACCTGCTTGTCAAAAGAAAAAAAAAAAGAAATCTTTCTATTTGGATTCCTTGAAATCCAAGGAAAACAGATTCAAAACATCACTCTTTTGCTTAGAACTTTTCCTCTCTTACTTGTACCACCAAATTGCTTTTCTTTTTTAAGACAAGAAATCACAGTGGCTAATAATCAACATTGCTCAATTATTTACAACGAGGAGTAACTTATTACTATGATTTAATGAGAGGGTAATTTATGTTGTTACATTACTGGCTCATGAATAATCCTGACTTACACATAGCTAATATGGCAAATAACCAATTTGCTTCATGTCATTAAAGAATTTTAACCTGTAACTGTATTAAGATCAAGATTTCACTTAATGCTTTTGTATCAGAGTTCAAAGAAGTAGGAGCAGTAAGCACAGAGATAATTTGATCCTAGCCTGGTTGTGTTCACTGCATCCTGACGTGTGTTTATATCAGATTTAAAACTGAAGCAGTGACAAAGTAGCTGACACAGAGAAAAAAGCAATTTGCCATGTCTGTAGTTCAGGAAAGAACTGACAGCTGTCAGTACGAATTTATCTTACCATTTATACAATAATTGAAGATTGGTTTCTGTGGTAGAAAGCAAAGGATAAAAAGGGTTCAGTTTAGGGAAGGCTCTGACTGATATTTACCTTTGTAGAGGAAGTCAGGAAGGTTGGGTTCTCATTACACCTTACACTTAGGATTTGCAATTTCCAGCCTGTCTTTGTGTGTACTAAACTTCACACCTCTCCTCATTCCAATGCTGAGGGGTTCCGTGTTTTCCCTTTGAAAGACAACACCTGTGCTTGTCAAGGAAAGCTTTTAGGGACACAGCACCAGAAAAGATAGGAAGTTTCAAGTCTGTAAGAGAGCTTCAAGGAGTTTTTGCCCTAGGAGTGGCAGAATCAGAACCCAGGCTCCTGCTCCCAGAGGCAGCCAGCCCTAGAGCACAGGCAAAAGTGTCCCTTTGGGCTCCAACAAACTTCTGACTTCCAGCAAAAGAGACCAGAGGCAGAAAAACCTCAAGTGCTTCCACAGAGATGAAAACCAGAGATTCCAAGGGCAGTATCTCCAATACCTCATGGTTGTTTCTAAGGATTAAACTGGATTAAAGAAGCAAATTGAGCTGAAAACCCCATTATTTAACATTTTCTGTTAAACATGCTCCAACAGAGGGGGAAAATCACTTTTAAGAGTGAGTTAGCTGGTTGCTGTCTGCTTAAGGCTTGACCACAACTAAACTAAATGTCCTCCATTCACTGACTTGTATCTTTCTCAGCACCAGAACTGCTGGAGCAATGAAACTTTGCCTGAGTCAAGGGTTCCTTTAACGAGCTCTTCGCACCAGCTGTCCTTATCTGCTTAATTTATGAGCCCATTTGAAAAGCTCCTGCAAAACCCAGAGCATTCTCAGTACTCAGTTTGGAATGCTCATAACTCAAGCCAATGAAAACCAATTTTCTCCAGAGAACTCAAAAGCCTTTCAGCTTGGTGAGAGCAATTTCCAAGCCGTATTTCAAGTTTCAGCTCCCATCGGTTTTGGCTGTAAAAGTGTTTAAAAAGAGTTGCTCTCTCTATAAATATGAATGCATATAAATATTACACTTATATTTTACTTTGGTATAGATATTTTTTAACCTCTCGGTTTTGTCAGACACAGGAACAGCTGAATGCCCTTCACTCAGGAGCTTCCAGACAAACTAAGATTACCATGGGTTTGAGGAAGAGACAGGCTGCAATATTTAGGATTCGGCAAAACTGCAGGAAAAAAAATAAACTTAACAGAAATGGAAATCTTATGGCTGTTTGTCTTGCTTTCCACGACCTCCAGGGTCCCCAGAAATCCTACACTGAGCTCAAGAGTCCTTGTACATGTCACTCTGCAGGCAAACACGTATTAAGAAATAATTCTTCCTCAGTAACAATCTAAATAGACACCGTTAATGGTGAGAGAAGGAGCTGAACTAAAATCAAAATCCCAATAAATCGTCCATTTCTAATATAATTCAACAGTTCAGCCACAAATTCAAGCCTCCAGCCTAATCTTCCCATATTCTAAATCAACGTAATGCTTTTTCTCACTAGTTGTTTGTCTAGCAAAATTTCAGTCACTTCTAATACACTACAGGTTTTGTTGCCAGAGATCTGACGCTTCCATGTCTTACTCCTTCTATGTTTGCCTCCTGTCATTTCCAATGTGCATTTTTACTTGTACCAGTAGGAACATATTCAGCCCCAGGCAGCCAACAGATTTAAAAACATCCATTAGTTCATTTCTGGAAAGACCGAAAGCTCAATCCCATTGCTTCTCCTATTGTCATAAACAAGACGGAGATTCCACACAGATGAATCCTGGCTTTTATATCCCACATGAGAGTAGGACGAGAAATAATTTTGTTATCTCTGAATGTTTCAGAAATAGTGGTTCTTCCACATTTTGTGTGTGCAGAAAGTTGGAAATCTCAAACTGTAACAAGCCAAACTCCCATGCACTTTTGGAATAATTTGAAAATTTTCAGTTTGAATAAAACCACTGCAAACATATCACTGTTTTTACTAGGTTACCTAACATTTCAAAATTAGGACTTGATCCAGTAATAAAAATAAGCATTCCATGTGATCTTTCATAGTGAGGACTACAAATAATTTTTTCTGATAAATTCAAAACCTTCTGATGGCAGAAACTTTTTGTCTTATGCCATTCGCTCAGTTTTTGCTTCGACAAATTTCACCAGCACCCAACCCATTGTGCCCTCACAGCACTGAGATTATGCAACACATGTTCTTATTTTGCAGTTGAATTTTGATGCAATCCATATTTCCTTTCTCTGCCAGTTTAACACATCCTTCATATTATTTCAGAGGATTTTGGATGTATAATAACTACTGTCACATGCAAACATGAAGTTAACAATCGAATCATGATTTTACATCAGCAAACCAATGGCAAGCATTCAGGAACTGAATGGGACAAAGGTTGGGACAATATCAGAAGCCACAGCTTGGTTCACTTACTGCTAAAATTTCCTACAGGAACTCTGGTCACTTTGACAGCTGATGAAATATTAGCCTAAGCAAAACACATGAGCACTTGTATATGTTTGAGAAGAGTAATTTATCAGAAATACAATAAATGCCAGCTGCAATTCTCTCAGAGGTCATTAGAACTTGGAAGTTAAAATTCAGATTTTTTTTTTTATCACAAGGAGAATTTACATTGGATTGAATTAATTTTTGGTTTGTCCATGAATCATTCTGTTTTAATGGAGTTTTATCAATTTATAGCAGCAAATGATTTATGCCATTGGCATGAAGCCCTCATAGGTTTCAAAACTGCTGAAATGAAGTGTTGGAATATTCACTTTGGTTATTGTATCATTTTGAAACCTTGCAATGTGTCTAGATCTCTTGGACGGAAAACCATGCAGTAGCATTTCTTTCAGCCAGAAGACTAGGCTAGAGACAGACTTTGCTGAAAATCAGGTATCCCAGATGAAATGAGTGATCCTCAGACCTACCTTTAGCACACAAAACCAAACAGAATGAGTGGTCGTGTCTGAAATGCTATTGAAGGATTCGTTGAATTTATTCCTCCAGTACCACACTTACCCTTTCTTAGAGACTGCAATAAAACGTGGCTGAATTTACACTGACACCACTTTACAGGTATTAACTTCCTAGAAAGAACTTCTAAAATATCTCACCAACTTTGTTACTTTCATATCTGCTTTTATATGTCTGATTATTTCTCACATTTTCTAATGTTTTCCATTTTAAAACCTCTTCAGAAAATATTCAGTAAAATGTTACACAGACATGAAAACACTTTCAATACACTGCAGACAGTCAATTAGGTATGATTCAGCTTGAGTGAAAAAGAAAAGGGAGACTGGAAGCATCATGATTTCATGTTGCTTGCTAAAACTAAGGCTTGCCGGTATTTTCAGCTACAGACTTTGCTGCTTTTTCCCCAAGAGTGAGCTGCAAAGTGGTTGTTTTCCCAAATACTGAATTATCCAGGGTGATGCTTTCAAAAGCAGTTTTTATTCACCTTGACTAAACTACTTGAATAAAGTTTTTGGCTTTCATGCCTAAAAATCTGGACAGCAAAGTTTTGAACCTTGATTTTATAGAGGTAACTTCTGTTTTGTTTCCAACATGGAATATATCTCTCTTCACACAAGCACCAATGAAAGAGAATGCTCAGGTGAGTAAGAACTGCAGGTCTCCTTTTTAATTAAAGAAGCTATGCTATGCATACCACAGGTCATCCCACAAATTTTATCTCAACCGAAACCTCACACATGCACATAAAAATGACCATAAATCTGCCTTAACAAACATGAATCCATAAAGCAGCAGGGAAAATATCTTGACCTTTTCTAGACATCTCTTGAAGATATTCTCAAGGATTCACAGGCAGGCCTTACCTCTCTGACAGTGCCAATGATGATATCCTAACTGTGGGAATCTATTTACTGGCATAACTCTTGTGCACTATCTGAACAGGATTTGGTCTCAGCAACAAGCACTGAACAGTCTGAGCTCTCAGATGGTGCTAACTCTGAATCAATTGCAGCACACAGTTAGTGACAGCTTACAGCAGGAACACAGGGTTTACCCCAGCTTGATTTTGATGGGTGAATGTGCCTGGTGTTTTCTGCAACACTTGACAGTAAGATGAGATCTACACCAGTGGAAATGACATGCCTTTATATACTATTTCTCACCCAAGAGCACTTCCAGCCCTCAGAGTGCTCTCAAAGAGCACTTCCAGCACGAGCCAGCTGCCAAGTGTAAATTGTAGGTGAGTTCTTACTGAGCTAATCACACTGGTAGAAATAGATAGGCCAGGCTGAAAAAGCCTTCTCTCAGTGCACTTGCTGAGGAAAGATTAATGGGACTGACATCTGTGAGAGCAAAGATAAAGCTGAAAGCCAAGAGAAACAGAACAAAACATGCATCACCAGACCAGACTATAACAAAAGTATTTTCTTCTGTACCCCCTCGTCCTCTGTTCAGAACTGTAGATTTACATGAGAACGTTACCTACAACTCACAAATATAGGGAAAAAACAGAACTTCTAGCAAATAGTTTGACTTTTTGGGTTCAGAGTTTCCTGCTTAGGGACTTCCTGCTGTAAGAGACGCAAGAAAAAAGAAGTTGTACAGAAAGAGCAATGAAATTTCTCAGATTGAGTTTTGAGACTCAAAACTGCTACTAAGTTGTGGGTGACTGACAGCAAAGTGAGAACCAGCAGCATTTCCTTCAAAGAAAAAACACTGCATAGCCTAGTAGGACATTATTTTAAGGTATGACTTCTCTTATTTGAAAAACAGGATTGACAAATGCTATTTCTGTCCTGGACCCATGCTGAAGTGTTTCCACTTTTTAGCAGCAACTTCAGCTTCAATCAGAGCACATGCTGCTGGAAATCACAGGGAAGTCATGGCCTCAGGAGTATGGCTGCTGTAAGCCAAATCCAAGCATTTTTTACAGATAAATCTAAAACTGGTTTTGAGTTCACTAGGATACCTCACTTACATAAAGCTGGCATGCTACAGATGCTTTTAGAACAAATACCTGCTCCCACTGAAGTCTGGAACATTACCATTGACATCAGCAAGATCAGGCCTAGAAGTTAAAAATTTCCCAGTGGTAGAAGTACCTGCTTTTCTCTGCCTTGTAGGTTCTTTCCTTAAATATTTCTGAGCTGAAAAGAACAGAGAAGTGTTTTAAAAACCTCTTGTCAAATGGGTGTCCTTGAATGGACAAAGCATTCTCTATCCTTTGCTCTTGTAAAATAGAGATGATCCAGAAAAATACTAAATAATAAATTAGTTCTCTTTTGCAAACAGTTTAGATGAATTAATTAAGAAGCCCTTAAGCTTTCAGAAAGGCATATATATTTTGCATAATCTCCTTGGATGTGTTTTAGCAAATTAATAAATGAAGGTTTACAATTGCCTTTCCCTTGCACTTCCCAACTAATGTGCTTATCTGTAAAATTCAGCAGTGGGAAAGGATAATTATCCTTAATAGATGTAGGTGAAGAGCAAGACCCAGAGAGGAGCCGAGTGTCTGTGTACAGGCTCTGCTGCAGACGGAGCAGAGTTCGGTCTTCCTGAGCTACAAACCTGCCAGACATAAACCACTTCCAGACTGGGAATGACACAGCTCCCCAGAACTGGAGAGCACACAGTACCTCGAGGTCACTTACAGTAATCACAGCATGGCCAAAAACCCAAGTGCCAACTGAGTAACCTTGGATCTCTGCAGGCTTCCAAAATACAGCCCAGGTTTGCAGGGAGTCAGAGCAAATAACTGATCCAGATCTCCCAGATCCCCAACTCATAGCACGAGCCTCAGAACAACCTTACTTTATTGAGTTTAAAAGTTCACATCTCCATTCATTTTGGTCCCATTTGGAACTTCTGCTTTGTGCCACTTAGGAATTTACCATTTACCCAGGCTATTAAAAAGCATGTTCCAGCAGGGAAGACTTGAATTCCAATATCTTTCTTTTCAACGTTATTAATTTTTAATTGGTGGCTTTTGAACATTGCAACAATCCATAAAAGAAAACTGCCCATATTTTTAGTATCTTTAATTTAAACTGTTGTATCTTGAGACCTCTGATCTTGTGCACAGAGCTTTTAAGAGCAGCTTGTTTGGCTTAATGAAATTTCTGCTGAGGAATAAGCTGAGGAGTTCTCAATGTACCATTTTTACTCAATGATCCTTTTTTAACACAAGAAGCAGCCAACTGGATTTCTCTTTGCTTTGGCAAGCTTTGAGCACCCACCCTTTCATCACTCTTTTATCTTGGTCTCTTTCTAGCACCCACCCTTTCATCATTCTTACATCTTGATATCTTTCTAGCTCTCTCCCCACATCATGCAACAAAAGCCTTTGATATCCCAGAGCTGTGCCACGTCAGACACCAGAGAATTCTCACCACAAGCTCATTAACTCACTGGGCAACCTGCACTGCTGTGCTATGTAAAAATAAACAGAGTATCCCCCTTTTTCAGCAGCCTTGTCCAAAAGACTGTAAGATGGCATCATTAAAAATTGGGGTAGGTATCTCAACATTCATTTTTAGTTTATGTGGCTTTGGTGGTCTCGGGTGGTTTTCCACATCCTTGTTAAAAACCATTGATGCTGTAGTTACACATACACATGTATATGCTTTGTGGAAACTTTTCTATTTTAGATGCAGCATATTGTACTTCTTAGTGTGGAATATTACATCTTTAGCACAGAAAGTCCAGCAGCATGTCAGAAACCACTCTGAAGACTGAATGTGCCGTTCACACAGCTCCATCAGTAACAGCCCGTGATTTAGCTGACAGATATTTCATATTGTTTGATAGGGAAAAACACCTCCAAAATTACAGCTTACACTTTTAGCAAGGTATTTGTGCAAACTCCTGCATGTAGTGTCACCACACTCCTGGCAGTCACCAGTACATCTGGCTATGCTTAGTGTGAACTAAGAACTCCACAGCCTTTCTCTTGTGGTTGTCTCACAAAGGCACCTTACCTTTACTAAAAAGGTCCAATAAACAGTTAATAAACAAATAAACAGTTAAGAAATCACAAGACTGGATTTTTATCTTTATAGACAGCCCCTCAAAACTCAGAAAGCATGACAATTGAATAGATTACTGTACCTGGCAGATCACAGCATTAGCAGCAGACAGCAGCAGCTGGCTGATACCAATAAATCTCATACCAATTCCTGTCATTCTCCAGGGAACGGTAGCATAAAAGCCTCAAAAAGAAATTAGGCAAAGAACTGGAGATTCAACAATTAACTGAAAGCTGTGTGTTTGCTGATGGATCCAGCACAGTTGAATTTGTCCCATGACATCTCATGGCTAGCAAAAACCTGAGGAGCCCAAGAGTAAAGCCTGAAAGTATTTTGCTTGCAAATAAACAGTATAGAAAGGCACATGCTGGCAAAACCACTCACTGGGGGGAAGACAGCAAATGTGCTGGGAGCATTCTCTCACCAACATAAAAAGTAGTCAAGAATCCCAAATTATTTCTTAAAGGAAAAAGAATATTTTACCTGAATTTGGTCTTTTGAAAGATTCTGGAAAACTCTGCAAATAAATTCAAATCCTGGATTCTTCTGAGAACACAATGTATCCAGACAGGATCAGGAGGCATATTTTTTCTGAGTTCCCTTTCTTTCCTGCTTAAGTGACAATGCTCCCCTTATTAACACCACTAACTGTATCCTTAGCTGCCACATGAAAAGCTTTGAATGTATTTGTTGCACATTTTTAAATTGGCACAGTTTGAAACGTGAGAGTAAAAATAATAAAAAGCAGTAAAATATGAAAGGCTGACTCTGACATGAAAGAGTGAGCTAAAGGGCAGATACCTCCTCACTGTTAATTCTCTTCACTGGCAGGACATCTGACAGGGCCATCCCTAATCATGTGCACTTCCACATACCTGAACCAGGATCTTCCAGTAGCCAGAAATTCATCTTCCCTCTGAAAATTCTTGGAGATTAATTTTTAGTCTTGTTTTACAGGCTTCAGAGAATTCTTAGATCAATGGTCTCTGGAAATTTTAGAATACATCTATGATAGCATTTATCGATAGAAGTCATTGAAATAAGTGCTCTCTATTACACTCAGTAAAGATAGTGACTACGTGCAGCAGAAAACATTTTTCAGTTTTCTTAGTCTGGATGTAGACTTTTGAAATCTTTTTGTATAGCACAAACTAATGTTATACCTATTAGTAAT
>VWYI01000358.1:27993-75003 GCA_013399455.1 Anthoscopus minutus | reverse complement strand
ACTGGCCCAGAGAAAGAAAGACAGAGAAGGAATGGACTGGGAGGCTGAGACCTCTCTCTGTTCTTCTGCCTGCTTTGACTCCATCACTTTTATATCAATTTCTGAGGTGAAGTGTGGTATCATAAGGTTGCTACTACTGCTGTCCTTCTCTCCCTCCCCACTAACCTGCACTCCAGATCCTGCTGTGAGGTTTCCCTTTGCTGGGAGTATTTCCTCCTGCCCTCCTTGCTCTGTAATAGGCTCAGAGAAAGTGGGAATGTGAGTTTTTTCCCTGGGAAACCTAAGCTCTCATCTTGGAATGGGAGGGCTGGTGGGATGGCCATGCTTGGGGCAAAGGAACAGTTAAAAGGATTTTGATTCTGTGCATCTCTTCTCTCCAAAAGTGCCACTATTTCATACAACATATTCCTTCCATTGAAACCTTCGAATAATTTCCCTTTATAATCAAACTTTTCTATCCCTAAATCAGTTTTATAACCACCTTATTATACCTTGAAACTCAAGATGAAAAACAACAGTTATAAATAATTGGGCTGTGCTGTGAATACTAAGCACACCCGTGGCTTCCAGAGGACAGGATAACAGGGACATCCTCTGCCACCCACCCAGGGAAGGGCTTACTGGCTTAGCTTGTCTTCTTCAGTGCTCCTAGTGGACTGCACTCACTAGTGCAGAGACAGGAGATGGGAGAGGGGAGGTGGGATTTAATCTTTGCCAAGCTCTGGACCTGCCTCGGAATTAGAAGACTCTGTGCCATTGGTGTGGGTCATGTTTGTGAAAATGCAGCGATCCTGGTGTTTGCTTCACCTGGGATCTGGGGCTGTGCACCCCCATTTCTGCTCAGCTGTTCCCAGAGTCCCCACCCCTGAAAGGGATCAGCCCTAGCTGAGAGCATCACTGAGTGCCTGATCAGAGTCCCTGTCCTGTCTCTGCCCACAGGAAGGTTCCAGAGTGGGGCTGCAGCACTGTTGAGCAGCTGCCCATCCCCAGCTCACCGGTGTCTTCCCCTGCACCAGGAGTATGAAACCTCCACAGCCTGGGACACCTTCCACTACCCAAGCCCCATCCAACCTGGCCTTGGACACTTCCAGGGATCCAGGGCCAGCTACAGCTACTCTGGGTCTTTGATCTCAACCATTTATTCATCCATCTCAAATTGCGCTAAGCTGACACAAGGTAGAAAGGAGTTTTTCCCTCCAGCATCTCCTCTGGACATTGCAGGGATCTGCCTGTCTCTCTCCGAGTGGGATGTGCCTCCAGGAGAGCTCCAGCCATCTCCTCATCTTCAGGTGTGTGGCAAGGAGGAGGAATTTTTTGCTGGCTTGCAGCTTGTATGATGGCTTTATTTAATAGATTCACAGAGACTAAAGCCAGAGACATGCATTAGATCATCACACTTGATTTCTTGTAAATCATAGGCCATTACATTTCACCAGGTTCATCAGACAGTGCATCCAGTGACTTGCATTTGACTGAAAAATATCTTTCAGGAAGATGTCTTCAGGCTACTTTTGGTGGTGGATAAATGTTTTCCTTCCAAAAAAGGAAGGAAACGCCTGATTTATAATTCAAATGTTGCTGTCTTCAGCTCCCAGCTCTTGTTTTGCCTTTTGCATTGCAGTTCAAGAGTCTTTATTGCAAGATATTTTCACCCCCTTAAGGAGTTTAGATGTGATGATGAAGCCACCTCTCAGTCTTTTCTAAAAGCTAGCCAGCTTGGAGCCTTTAAATCTCTGCATGGAAGGTGTTCTTCCTGGCCCTAAAATCAACTTTGTAGCTTTTTCTCCACCTCTCTATTCCTCAACTAGTTTTTAGAATTCATTTAAGCAGAGACCTACAGAAATACTGCAATTTAACAGAATGTGGTGTTGAACAGAAGAGTGGGGAACAGACCAATCCCGGTCTCTAGAGAATAGCTCGCATGCCTGCCATCGGAACAAATAATTACAGAGCTGTAAATGGCAGCTCCTTTATCCCTGGGCTCCTTCAACAGCTCCTGGCTGCCAGGGGAGTGGCTGAGCAGGAAGGGGCCAAGGGAGACCAAAGGAATATATCTATGCTGACATGAGGAGCCCTCGCTCTTCCTTGGCTCCAACTGGGGAAATGGAGAATATGCTGCCCTGGGATTCTGCTGTGATCTCTCTGCTGGAAACTCCCCATGAGAAGCCAGTAGGTCCCTGTGAGACCTGGACAAATACAGGTCTGGACTTTTATACTCTTTACCAAAAAAGAATTTTTATTTTCATTTTCCAGGCACATCAATAGCTGTCCCTTCTGACTCAGTCATCAAAGGCAATATTCAAACTGAATCTGCTGCTGGAGGGACTCCTGTATCTCCTGCTCTCCTCATGCTGCTGCTGAGGTCTGGGCTGTACCTGCAGGTCATGGACTTCCTCAGTGGCTCTAGGGGATGCCAGTGAAACACACGGGAAGATTGGTGGAAAACCTCACACAGCATCACTACCACACTCCAAAGCTCTGTGTGGCTACAGATGTGATGAGTGAAGTCAGACCCCGAAGACTTCCTTTCTGTCCCAGGGGTTGATGCTCTTGGAGCCATTGCCCTTAACCCAGCTCTCATAGGGATCTCCTGACTCACTGGCAACAATTCCCTTTAGTAAAAAGGCCAAAATTTAGTCAAGGGGCACCTGAATGCTCAGAGGCTGACTGTTCCTCTGTGTCTGCTGATCCCACGACGCTGAATTGGTCTGTTACCCACCACAGCTGAGACAGGTACAACAATCACAGTTAATGAACATGACTTTTTAATTATTGAGGAAAGGAGACAGAACAGGAATGGTCAACAGTGACTGCAGCCATTAGCTCTGCTGGGAGCTGATAATTGAGATTTGTGGGACAAGAGCATGTGTGCCTGGAGGGTCTCTGTCCTGTGCCAGCCACAGACAAAGCACATCCTTTCCTGAGTTGCTGGTGAGATCCCCCTTACCCACTTTAGACAACTAAAGGAGCTTAGAGATAGGCATAAAAGCCAAATTCAAAGGCTGGAGAATCCTCTTACGTATCTCACATAATCTAAATAGTATCTGCATATGTAAAGCTGATTAATCTCAGTTAAATCCAATGCAACCAAAGAAAGCATTTAAATAGGTTATTTAAAAGAAGTCTCTCAAAGGAGTAGTGTTGAAACCCACTAAATGTCTGGATACAGAAAGTCCTAAATCCAAATTAAATCCCACTATTTCTCTGTGTTTACCAAGATTAGCATGTCTTTCCTCAAGGAACACATGGTCTAAGCAAGATGATATTTAACAGGAGAAGATGTTAATACCTTCAATTACAGCAGCATTTCATTATCCCATTAAATTAATTATGAGAATACATTAACTCTGATTCCTTGCGAGAATGCTGACAGACTCCTGTTGCTCTCAGTGTTGAGGAAATAATGTGCTATGTGGCATTAAAACCTGGGGGTGTCATGACTCCTTTCCATGTTCGCCACTCATTGCTTTGGCTGTCTAGCCGCTGCTAACCTGAAAAAATTTAACTGTATGAGCTCAAAGGAAATTGATTTCTATAATCCTTTCAATGGCTAGGTGCTTTGACCTGCTTATGGCTACAGAGCACCTTTGTACGTGTGCAACATCACCCTGATGGCTTCTGCTCATGTGCTGGGAAAGTCCCAGAGCATCTGCAGTGTTCATCTCTCTGCTTGAGTCCACTCTCTCAAATGCCCCTTAAGATCATCAGGAATTGAAAGCAGCTGACACTTTGCTTTACCCATGAACAAATGTCTGTTCTATGACTCTTCAGCATGACTACTATTTTTGAGAAACAAATTTTAGAGAGAGATTTGAAACAGAACGCTCATCATTCATTGCAGACATACTTTGGACATTAGGAAGAAGTTCTTCACAGGAAGGCTGGGCAGGCATTGGAAGGGGGTCCTAAGGGAGGACGAGGAATCATTTTTCCTGGAGGTGTTTAAGGAAGGACTGGGTGTGGCACTCAGTGCCACAGTCTGGTTGACATGGTGGTGTTGGTCACAGGTTGGACTCAATCTCAAAGGTCTTTTCTAGCCCAGTTTATTCTATGATTGTCTTTTTAACGTAAATCCTTGAGAGAGAGTCCTGTCCTGCTGTGTTTGTACTGCACAGCATCACTGTCTGCCTTGAGAGAACTTGTGACCAGTAGGGGAAGGTCACAGGTGACTGAGGGGCTTTTGCCACCCAAAAGAGGCAGCCCAGGTACCACAGGTTTGTGTGCCAGATAAGGCATCCACAGCTCTGCTTAAATCAGGGATGGGCCCGCTTCTGCTCCATTCTGTACTCAGACAGTGACTGCTTTGAGATCCAATTATGACATCAAATGGCCTTGCTACACTTGTACACCTCCATCTCCCATACCCAGAACAAAAGCAACAGGAGTTATTATATGAGGCATACATGTGGAAGCAGATAATTTGTAAATAAACACCTCTGAAGGAGTTTATCAAGGAAAAAATACTCAGAAAAGCTTTGACCTTTATACAGAAACATGAATTTAGATGTAAAGAAGGTGTTCAGAGATACATTCTCCAGTTCTAAATATTCTACTTAACATTTGAGGAATAAAGAAGTTAGCATGCTTATGAAATTGATTCATTTTAATAAGAGTCATTTTTAAGTGGCGCAGAATATTCTTGAAAGGAAGGTTTTCTCTTGGTTTGTTTTTTTTTCTTGTGAGCCTGCGTAAAAGTTATTTCACTTTTATGATGTAGTTTACAGCTTCTGGAAAGGATCCCTGGGGTCATCCTTTTTGATCCAAAATAAAGCGCTTCTCTCTTCCTAAAGATGGGCTCTTCTACACCTGAAAGATTTTTCTCTTTCTGTAGTGCTGCTTAGGTGTTTGAGAGGCATCTTGCTTTTAAGAGGCCAATCGTGTAATTGTTTCTTTCTGACCCAAAATTCCTTGTGATATGGTTAGTCCTGTGTGTACTTTCACAGTGTACAATTAAAGAGTTACAAATTCTGCAGAAGGCAGAACTCCAAGAGACAACGCCCTGTGGTCTGCTTTGAGACTAAGACACATAGGCAGCAGGACAAAGAGCTTTTGCCAGGAGGAGGGTGGGGAGCAGAGCTGAGCCCTGGCTGGGTACAGAGAAAGCACAGAGAGCTGTAGAGCCTGAAAGTGAACTGGGTGTGCTAGGGCAGATCTGCAGCTTCACCTCTTGAAGAGCCTTGTGCCTGCCCTAGCTACGGCAGTCTCACTGTGTGACAGTGCCAAATCCACAATTCCCTTCAGATGTTTTCTGTAAGGTTTATTTTTATCCCAACCCTGCCATGATTCAGGCAGGTCCAGCCTGTCTGAGCCTTGTCAGCCTGTCCTGCCCACATCACTGATGCCCCATGGGGTCACAGCCTGTGGCTGTCACCTTCTCTGACTGGCTCTGGGTCCCAGGGCCCTCTTGCAGCTGAAGGGTCATTCAGCCCTCCAGGAGCTGCTGCATCACCCCCCTCCTGACATGGGAGGAGCAAGGGGGTGCTGGACTTTTAGCACTGTCCCCAAACCCTGCCAGGTTTGAGGTCTGGGCAAGAATGGCCGTACAGGGCCAGGGGCACAAGGACGATTCCACATGCTGGCACTGGTGGATGGGGAGAGCATCACCCATACTGCCAGGGTCCCCCAAAACTGTGCTTTTCTATATCCTTATTTCTCAGTCCACTCCAGCACCACCCTTTCCCTTCGAGTGCAGCTGCAGAGGGTGTGCTGCTCACCACTGACTGTCCCAGCAGCCACAGGTGAGTTTTAGGCTCTCAGACCATTTCTGCACAGCCTGAGGAACCCTCTTCTCCTTCCCACCACTCCTGGCAGGCTGTTCCTGCTGCAAGAAGGCAACAACACACCTGCAGATGTCACTTACAGCAATGTAAAGCCACCAGCTGAGACCTGCTGCAGGACCTCTTGGCTTTGCAGCCTTGAACATCCTTGACAGGAAAAGGGGCAATGGCTTCACCCTGCCAGAGGGCAGGGATGGATGGGATATTGGGAAGGAATTGTTCCCTGGGAAGGGGGGCAGGCCCTGGAACAGGGTGCCCAGAGCAGCTGTGGCTGCCCCTGGATCCCTGGCAGTGCCCAAGGCCAGGTTGGACATTGGGGCTTGGAGCAGCCTGGGACAGTGGGAGGTGTCCCTGGCCATAGCAGGGGTGAGAGTGGATGGGCTTTAAGATCCCTTCCCACCCAAACCATTCTGAGATTCCACAGTTCTGTGATCCCTGAACTTCGTCCTGCCCTGGTTGGTTATTTCCTCCCTGCTTTTATTATCTACAGTTCATCCCTTTCTCTGTGCCCCCCAGTTCTGTTCTGCCTGGGCCTCCAGGTGTTTGTGAGTGTGAGTCTGGCATGAGGTGTGTGCTTCTTGAGTGTCGTGCCTTGGCTTCCCATGGGATCAGGAAAAACCAACACCGTAATGAACCCAGGGGCATGAAAGATTCCAGAGAAAAGCGCAGGTTTTCTCTGTTCATTTGGGACTTCCCTGCTGTTTCCTCAACTTCTGATTATTTGTTGGAGGGTGCTGTGGGGCATTTGTCATAACCTCACAACTCATTGCTGCAATGCCTGTCAAGGTAATTGCTCCTTCCAGGTATGACAACACTTCCATCTATTTCTCCCTGAACGTCTCAATTGACTGTATGGTGACTCTGCTGGGTGGCCACCTGCCTTTCTGGGAGAATCTGGGATGGCTGCTTGGGGGCTGGGTTACAGAAGGTGGGTGACTGGGCTGACCCAAAAACTGGGTTCAATGAGCAGCCCGTGCAGAGACAGGGATTCCCTCAGCCCTTGGGGTAAGTGAGCAGTGAATGAAAGGTATATTTCCTCTTCTACCAAAACCCCCAAATATAATAGATGTGCCAGGCCCATTTGCCTTGCAGTGAGGGCCATACACCTTTGCTGTAGTTGGGTTGTTGTGCTTGGTCAGCAGAGAGCTGAGGTGTCATGGGGTGTCCTACACGCCTTAGCTCCTCAGGGAAAGCCCTACTGCATTCCCTACTAGCACTGAGGGGCTCATGCAGGACTGGATCCTCCTTCCTGGATCTCTGCTTTCCACACAGGCACTCAGATGTGGCCCAGAGGGCACCGCAGCAGCTGGGAGCAGGATAAGGGCTGTCCCTGATGCCCTTGCTGGTATCTGAGGTGAGGTGCACCTGGGGAGCAGAGCAACCATGGTTCTCTGCTGGTGGGACTGTGGGGCCTGATGAGCCAGAGGGACCAAGGGTTGGAGGACATACACCTGAGCGGACTGATTGTGGATCGGAATGTGGAGTGGTGGGTGAAAGCTTTATGTGAAGGGACCGTAGGATGGGCTGGGCTGTAGGAGGTGAGGCAGCAGGGAGTCGAGTACTTGAAGAAAAGGCTGGGCAGGAGGGACCTGAGGTGAGGGGGCAGGGTGGCCCTGAATAACCCTGATGGTACTTACTGCTCTCCACAGATCCTGTGCACCCTGCCCATCCATCCCCTGGACCATCTCTGCCCTGCAGGCACACCTAGACCCTCTGCATCTCCCAAAGAAAGGTCTCTCACAGATTCTGCCATGGCTCTTGTCCCCACAGCCCCTCCAAGTGCTGAGGATCGTTCACATCTGGTGCCACAGAGGCACTGGCTGTGCTGAGCCCAAAGCACCTGCACCTCAAGGCTCTTGAGGGGGACCAGGAGGTGACAACACCTATGTCCTGCTGTGTGCCGAGCATCTGAATTTAGGCAAAAGGTGGGATTTATGCTGTACAATCAGTAGAGTAGATAAAAGAGTTTGACACGTTTTTAATTGGAGTGCTGGGAACATCTCAGCAGCTCTAAGATGGTTCTGCAGTTTTGTGTAAATGCCTTATCAAAGTGGTAATGTATTCTAATTATTAGCAGAGCCCTAGCTGCCTCATGAACCCATAATATTTTGTGACATGTGACATTACAATAAAAATGTATGAATAACAATTTTTCATTTAAATTACCAGCTGTATAATCAAGTTTTTTGTAGTATTATGAGGTTTGGGGTAAATACTCCATAAATATGTAAATAACTTGTGATGCTGCTGCTTTAGGTAATTGCAGGAGGACATGGCTTGTGGTACAGATGAACCAAGAGTGGAGCACTATGATTCTGTTTCTTTTGGGCACGTGGCTGGGGCTGCCTGATTCATGCATTTGCTCCCCAGGGTGTGGGCTCCCAGCCTTGGAGGACACCTGAAACACCATCTCAGGTGCTGCACCCTTTGCAGCCACTTTTCTCACTCAGCTGGGGATCTTTCTGTGCCACCTGGATGGCACAACTCTGCTGCCAGGTATGGGAATCTTCCTGGGGATTCATCATGGATTGGGGGTCCACCCTGCTGGTTTTGTGAGATGAGATCTTCTGAAGAAGCTCTTCTTGCTCCTTCCCCAGTCAGACTGGCCTTGGGGCTGGTTGCCCTCACCCAGAGGAGACCCACTGAGCCCAAATAAAAACTGTGAGCACAAATCCAAGTGTTTTTCCACATCAGCTAAAAATCAAGATATTTTTATTCAGATAAAAAAAAGAAAGAAATTAATTTGGTTTAGCTTTTCGTGTATTTGTTTTTCTAAATTTCTTTCTAATATTTATCCAGTTCAAAATCAGGAAAAATGGGTAAATGAGGAAGCAGGTGTGCAGATTCAAAAGCTCCTGTTTCTACCATTTTTCTCATCTGGATTTGACACTGAAAGCTCCCTGCCCATGCTGTTTCAGAGTGACTTTGGCCCTCCAAGCCCATATGGTCACAGGCAGGAATGCAGGTGCTGGGCCAGTGAGCCCAGATATCATCCATGCTTTCTGTTGTTCCAGGTGATACTTCCATGGGGATAATGCAGCACCTGGAGCTGCTGAGGTGCAGGGAGGAGCCACAAATACAGGACTGGACATACTGACCCCCAATGGGTCCCTTCTGGCAATACCTGAGTGAAGACTCTCTTCTCTTTACATGGCTCCTGAGCCATCCATCAGTTCTGTGGCCATCCCTGCTTGGAGCAGGTGGTCTCTGGACACACATGCAGGGTGCCCTGGAGCAGGATGCTCCAGTCTTATCTTCTCCTTTCCTGGGAACAGGAGCAATGCTCCAGGTCTGCTGAAGGGTGGGAAGCCTGACCACTGGTTCATGGGATGTTCTTCTCCACCACCGGCACAGGGAAACTGCCCATGTGTGGACCTGTGGGAGGAGGTGAAATGTGTTGTTCTGAGTCAGTTTTTATGGTGGAAATACTGGAGAGGAACTTCAGAATTAAAACATGAAAGAGAACAAAGCGTGTCTGCACCAGGGAGAGGTGAAAACAGTAGCACTTTAATTATGAAAATGCTATTTCTGGAAGAAAACCAGCAGGAATGCAATTTCCTGGAGTGTTTGGGGTCAGCATGAGAGTGCTGAGAGAAGGCTTGCCAGAGAAGTGATAGGTCAGAGTGGGAAAGGAGGCATTAAGAGACCCCCAGCAGCACCAGCATCATGCTGTGAGCACTGCCTCCAGGGCTGAGCCGGGCCTAGTGCCTTCTCTGCCATGCCTGGATGAGAGCATCTCCTTGGGGCAGGAGCTGCACAGGGTGCACCCAGAACCCACAATGGGACTCGGCAGCTCCCAGATCAGTGGTCAGGGAGCTCTTGCCTGAGCAGAGACTTTTTGCTCACGGGGTGTACCTGTGTGTGTGTGTGCATGTCCTGGGCAGCTGGAGGACATTACAGCACTGCCTGCACTGCTGCAGGTCCAGCAGATGCTGTTGAGGTCACCTCATGCCCTTGCTGCTGTGGCCTCTGCTGCCTGCAGGACCTGGGAGTACTCTGGGCTGCTTCCCCACTCTGAACAAGGGTGATGGGATGTTCCCTGGTCCCCTGGCACCACCCTGTGCCCAGGATGTGACACCTCCCCACTCTTGTGCTTCATCCCCTCTGTTGGAGACATGGTCACTCTGGGACAGACACTGTCCTGTCTCATCCCCAGGCCCTGGTCTGGGCCCTGCCAGAAGTGCCCAAGGCACACTGGCCAGGAGTGATGGGATGCTGGCCCTGCAGAGGGGAAGGGGCTGCAAGACAGAAGTAGAATGGCCCTGTGCCCTTGTGTCCTCAGGCTCTCCTTGAGGGGTAGGTGACAAAAGAGACAGTGGACAGAGGCAGAGGAATTGCAATGCCCTCAGGGTCCATGGCTGCCTACAGAGGCTGAAGGGACAGTGGAATGGCTCCTCTCCCAGCTGACCAGCAGGTCGTTGTCACCAGCCTTACAAGCAGATATTGCTGTGCTAGAGCAGGGCCGCTGACCAGGTGTAGGGGGAGGTCCTGGGGGTGGTGGGGAAAAGTGGGGAGCCCTCACCTCTGTCAGCCCATACTCCCTAGGATGAAGCCACAAAATGAGGCACAGTGATCTGCTGTGGTCCTGGGACCAGATGGGCCTGGGGAGCCCTGAGGGGACAGAGGGAACACAGGGAACAGCGGCTGTGGCAGCAATGCTGTGCCTGTGTCAGGGCTGGAGGGGGCAGGTGCTGCACAGGGAGCACAACCAGTTCCCACCACTCCAGTCAAATGAAGAGAGAAGGACACACCATTGATTAATTATTTAGATTGTAACAGCCCAAAGGGGATTAAAATATGGCTGGAAAATGATGATTTGACAGGTGTATCTAGGGGAGTGACAGTGCTGTCACAAAGGTCCTTGCATCTGGCTGGCCCATGGGGGAGCTTACTTGGGGCTAGAGAGGCTGAGGGGGGCCACAGCCCCTTCTTCTCACTGGGAGCAGCAAACAGAATAGATTTTCCTTTTTCTCTGCTTGAAATCTGTAAGCAGCTCAGAGTGTGACTAGAAAAGCAATGGAGCTGGGAGAGGGAATCCCACCATTGCACAGTCTCAAGAGAGGGAATATTTGATGAAGCTGAGTCCTGTGAAGAGAAAGCAGAGGCCGTTACCATCAGAGATACTTCAGCACAGATGCCACAGAAGAAAGCCAGGCTTTGTAAAGAGCCTTTGTATTATTTCCTGCCTCTCCAGCTTCACTGAAGTGAAAATGAGGCATTTTTTTAAGAGCGAGGGAAAAAAAATGAAAAGAAAGGCAGGAGAGCAACTTTTTGTCTCTGCTGAAAGCTTGATGCTGTGCTTTAACTCTTCCCTGAGCTTGTCTGCCGAAGACAGGCTCCTTGCAGACTCTCTGGGTTTCAGTGCAAAATAGATTTTATTTAGCAGACCCTGGTGAGTCACTTCTCTTAGCAGATATATCTACTGGGCTGGCAGAGGGGAGCAGTGCTCAGCCTAGCTGGAATCAGAATGGAGTGGCGGCAGATGAAAGACACCATATGCCATCGATCACACAGTGCCTGGAGGGACAGGGAAGAGCAGCTGGAAGTTCTTCAGCCTGACCCATGTGCTACCAGGCAGCACCTTCCTCCCCTTCATTCGAGGCATTATTTTAACTCGCTTTCTCCAGCTATGGCTGGGTCCAAAGCCTCTGCCGTGCCAAGAGTTCAGCTCTGCTTGGCATAGCGAACTTTCTAAGTTTGAGCCAAAGCTTTTGCTCCCCTTGAATCCATCACAGATGAATAAAGAGCTCCATTCTCTCCTTTGTTTTACTTCTTCCAGAGCAGGAGCACACTGGCTTTGTGCAGGGCAGAGAAGAGAACAAGGAGGGAGCAGCCCAGCTGTGTGATACATCTTAGAGCAGGGGATGTGCATCCACACTCCTGCCTCTGCTCCCAGGGAACTGCCTCAACAAAGGGCTCATGATCTGCCCTGTTACCCCTGGATAAGCTGCACCTGCACATTGATGCCTGAGAAAAAATCCCCAAAATATTGGTTTTTACCTGTTTTTTTAAATAGGAACCACAGGAGGGACCAGATGCTGATCCTTGCTGTGATGGGCGAGGAAGACTGTGGAAATCCTGCTGGCACATTCTGGGCTGTTGGGGAAGCCTCCACATTCTGGATCCAGTCTGTTCTAGATCCAATCCATTGTGGCTCACCCCCTGTGTGTTTAGGCTGTGATGCTTCCCATGGCAGGAGATGGCACATTGTCCCTTTTCTTTCAGGCTTGCCTGACATGGCTGGGATAAAGATTTTCTCCTTTACCTCTGGTTGCTAGGAGCCACAGCTCTGGTATGGTGAGAAGGTGAGGCACAACTGCCTAAAGGATTCCATTCTGACCTACGAATGATGCAGGACACTCTATGCCAGAATTGCTACAATTCATAGGGCCACGATGTGGATTAAAGGATGTTTGAGAAGAAAACGCTGAAATCCCATAAACTTCTTACATTTCTATTTATCGTAGAATATTCTACAGTTTCTACATACATATTTCTCCATATCTACATACATATGGTACAAGGAGGAATGGCTTCACACTGACAGAGGAGAGATTTACTTTTGGTATTAGGAGGAAATTCTTCACTAGGAGAGTGGTTCAGCCCTGGCAGAGGTTGTCAAGAGAAACCATGGCTACCCCATCTGTTAAAAACAGGACCAGACTCGCGGTACTAAGAGTGACTTCAGCATTTATTGTAAAAGGAAATGGGCCTAAAGCATGGGGGGCCCACAGGCCAGGCAGGAGCGTTCCTGTTGGGGATGCTGCAGCAGCGGCGCTTGGGTCCTCTCCAGCAGCGATGTCTTGTCCTCGGTGCTCCAGGTGAAAAGACAAGGCAGGACTTTCTTCGGTTCAGAGGCCTCTTTTTATCCTGTTTTTCCTCCTTCTGGATTGGTTTCTTGTTTGGATCCTTTCATTTGCATGAAGGTTTAAGGCGCTCGATGGGTCCATCATAGCTTTTGTTTAGGTTGGCTCCTTTTGCTGGGGGTTGGTGACACACTTTTGTTATGTTTATTCTGGCTGGTTTGGCTGGGAGGAGGTGTGATTTTCTTATGTGTAGTACAGCATTTTTTATAGCTACCCTTTTAAACCTTTTTACAGTATGATAACAGAACAAATAACAAATACAAATAACAACACAATAACAAACTAACAGAACATGCTTAACAATTATTTTACAACAGTTTCTTATTTTTAACACCATCCCTGAAACTGTCCAAGGCCAGGTGTGATGGGGCTGGTTACTCCAAGGACAGGTGTCCCTGCCCATGGCAGGGGGCTAGAAGGTCCTTTGCAATGCGAACCATTCTATGATTCCATGACACCTACACATATTCTACACTTCATCCTGAGATCAAGCTGGAATGTGAGAGGAGAAGAATGTGTGACTGGACTTGTCCTCCCCATGTCAGCATTCAGGGAGCAGTGAGAAGTCTGCAGCAGTTCATAGGGTGCAGATTGCTCATAAAATCATGTTTAAACTTTCCAGACAACAAGCCCCTGTCCAGAGGGCAGGAGGGCCTGTGAACCTGCTGAGAAGGCTGTGGTGGGTGAGCTGGCCATACACATTTTTATCCCTTAGATTGTTACTTTTCATGCTTGTAGCTTTCAAAAGCTTCCCTGGAAACCTCCAAGGCCAGGTCAGAAGGGCTCTGAGTAACCTGGGCTAGCTGAAGATATTCTTGCTCATTGCAAGGACAGTTGTCCAAGTGCCTTTAAAGGTCCCTTCCAACCCAAAGTATTTTATGATTTTGTTAAAAATAAGCTAGAAACTGTTGTAAAATGATTGTTAAGCATGTACTGTTAGTTTGTTATTGGGTTGTTATTTGTATTTGTTATTTGTACTGTTATATTGTAAAAGGGTTTAAAAGGGTAGCTATAAGAAATGCTGTACTACACATAAAAATATCACCACCCTCCCAGCCAAACCAGCCAGAATAAACATAACAAAAGTGTGTCACCAACCCCCAGCAAAAGGAGCCAACCTAAACAAAAGCTATGATGGACCCATCGAGTGCCTTAAACCTTCATGCAAATGAAAGGATCCAAACAAGAAACCAATCCAGAAGGAGGAAAAACAGGATAAAAAGAGGCCTCTGAACCGAAGAAAGTCCTGCCTTGCCTTTTCACCTGGAGCACCGAGGACAAGACATCGCTGCTGGAGAGGACCTAAGCGCCACTGCTACAGCATCCCCGACAGGAACGCTCCTGCCTGGCCTGTGGGCCCCCCATGCTTTAGGCCCTTTTCTTTTGACAATAAATGCTGAAGTCACTCTTTGTACCGCGACTCTGGTCCTGTTTTTAACAATTTGACAAAGAGATCTTCAAATAAATCAGGGTGCAGAGCTCTCATTTCAGACACATCTGAATCTTATGCAGTTCCCTGTGAATCTTCTAAATCATAAAAATAATACAGATGTAAATTAAACTGTTCTGAAGGTATCTAGCAGAATGCTAATGGGGGAACTCCTTGCTTGCTTATCAGTGACAGAGATGGACTGAAATTAACTGTTTTCAACCACCTTTTAGGCAGGGAGAGGGGACAAGGTCACTGGCACCTTTGGAAGCTCAGAGGGATGTGGTTCCTCCATCCCTTCAGTACTTTTCTGTGGAGCAGAGCTCCTACTGACCTCTCAGACCAACATGCATCACAGAGGGACAGATGTGACTCTGTAAGTGTTGCTGCAGGAGTCGTTCAGTAGTGACCTCTGCTTCCAGTTTTTGCCATCTCTCTATCTCTGAATCTTTAGCTGGAGGAGGGCTGAAATTTATTGAAAACTTCTCCTGGTTTCAGGCAGGACACTTCTGTTGGTAGATACCACCTTGGATCATTGCCAGGGTGGAACAAAGGATTTGGGCTCCATGAAGGAAGTGGCTTCCAGTCAAAAAATGTGAGACAGGTGGAAGCCTTTGGCCCTTGTTCATTGTCTCAGGGTCTGTGGTGAGCATTTTGGCATGTGAATCACTCTCTCTTTTGTACATTTTTTTTGTTAATATAGTTGCTGTTACTGTTTGTTTTCTTATCTCACTGCCATTTCCAGTAAATTGTTCTTATCTCAAACTGTGATCTTTGCCTTTTGTGTCTCCAATTTTCAGCTCCATACCCCTGCAGAGGGAAGGGGAAGGGAAAATGGGAGGGGGCAGCGAGTGAATAGCGGTTAGGAATGTTTCAGTGGGAGCAGTGAATTGGAGAAATTCGGTCCTAAACAAAACCAGCCTTCTTTGGCGTCTAGTGTGGGACTCTGACAGCCTGAGATAACAACCAATCTGTCCAGAATGAGTAGGAAACAAATTTGGTCTAAGCATTTGTTGCATTAGGTATAGAGCAACTGGCCACAACGTTGCTTGGTCCGTTCATGTGGGCGTGGTACCTCACCCTGTATTTTCATGTATACTCTCTGCGCCCATCACAGTGCTCCTTTTGAGAGCAGGGAAGAGGGGTCAGGATTGCTCTGTTGGTGCACTGTGGGATACTGGTTTATGACAAGATAACATTGAGGACACTCAGAAGTGATTAGCACTGAAGCACAGCTCCTTCTGGTGCCAGGGCTATCAGTGCTGGGCTGGGTGGGCTGGGATGCTCTGCCATACATCATGCCACTGATGTTACCTGGAGTAAGTGGATTGGCCTGATTGCACAGCGAGCTCAGATAGGAAACCCCAGTCACCCTGGGATCTTTGAAATCATCACAAACTGGCCCTAAGGTGAAAATTTCAGACTGTCATCAGAAGAGGAGGAGGAGGAGAAGGTGACGTGCTGAGGAGGCCCCACACATATAATCAGCTCACTGAAAATGAAAAGCAATGTTCTCTCTTCACTGACAGTTCCTGCCTTATTTCAGGGATGCATTGAACACAGGAAGTTGCCATATGGAGCCCTACATGGCAAGTGGCAGAAGGTTTTGGGGGACAAGGTGAATCAAATCAGGTTGCAGAGGTGAAGAGGTTGGAACAGCCAAGCCAGAGCATCCCCTACTCAGCTCTGTGTGAGTGAGAGAGGGGTTTTAGTAGAGTAATGGAATCACAGAATCACAGATTATCCTGAACTGGGTGGGACCCTCAGGGATCATCCAGCCCTGCCCTGGCCCTGCCCAGGCCCCCCAACAGCCCCACCCTGGCCATCCCTGGCAGCGCTGCCCAAAGGCTCCTGCAGCTCTGGCAGCCTCGGGGCCGTGCCCATTCCCTGGGGAGCCTGGGCAGTGCCAGCACCTCTGGGGGAAGAACCTTTCCCTGCTCTGCAGCCTGAGCCTGCCCTGGCCCAGCTCCAGCCCTTCCCTGGGTCCTGTTCCTGTCCCAGAGCTGAGGCTGGAGCTGCCCTGGGGAGGAGCTGCAGACGCCGATGAGGTCTGAGCTCAATCCTCTTCTCCAGATGGACAAACCAAGCACTATTTAGCTGCTCCTCCTATGGCTTCACCTTGAGATCCTTCATCAAAGAATAGCCTGAGCTAGAAGGGACGCACAGGGCTCTCAGAGTCCAAGTTCACTCCAGCAGAGTTAGGTGAGGACTTGTCTCCTGGGCTCCTCTGTGTAACAGGATGTGCACTCATCCCTGTCTGATGGAGCTGATGTTACTCCCACAGACTTTGCTCTTTGTCACTTGGATCCCACAGCCATTTATTTGACTGCATTTATTTCACATTACACAGGCAAACTCAGGTGTAGAATTAACATCTCCCGGCACCTAGCTGCTGCCTGTGTGGGGACAGACAACTACATTTATATGGAAGCTGACCCTGAATGATAAACTGTGGGATGAAAATTTAATTAGAAAAAAAATCAGCTTTCACTGTTGTTGTGCAAAAACCAGAGGAGCAGCAGCAATCACGAGCAGCCACATCAACCCTTCCACAAGCATCTCAAGGTAAAATTCAGTTCCTGGTGTTTTGCGTCAATGAGACCTGAGCACTTCTCTGGAGTTGAGCACAGGCTGAAGAGCTGTGTGGAGTGGCACATGCAGCAGGGGAGCTCAGATCCTGCAGCCTCATGTCAAAGACGCTATTGTGTGTTTTATGGACATGGACAGGGTCAGGTTTCCTGTGCCTCTGCTCCATGCCCGGGCTGAGAAAACTGATCCTGTGGCAAGGATGCTCTTGGCCAACCTTCAGAGACCCCAAGGCAGCATGGAAATCTTATCTGCAGAGACAGATAGGGGTTTAAAATTGAGCTGCAACATAAAATTCTGCTGTGAGCTGTCATATCCGTGGTGTTTTATCAAGACATCTCTCTGTCAAATGCATTGCTATTGTCTAATATCAATCACATCAATGAATACAAGTTTTATACACATTTATGCAAAATTTCAATTTCTGCTTACATTGCTTGGATGTTAGAAATCACATTACTTATATTTTTCAATAGCAGCCTTGCTTTTTCCTGTAGGAGAACTATCAATAGTTTGATGTATTTTTACGTGGACCACTTTCTCAGTGAAAACATTTGTAAGGCTTTATTCCTGTAGTCTATCTGCTTCAGTGTGTTGCAGCCATAAACTGCTATTGAAAGTATGAACTTGGAGGATCCTGCAGGCGCAAGCACATGGTTGTATTCAACTCCCAGACTGCAAACCTCTTTGGTTCAGAAAGAGGAGAGCAACAATGGGGTGGAAGAAAGGGTGAAAAAGTGGGAAGTGAAGGGCTGCTTCTGTTGAAGTTCTTTTTCTTCTTCTTTTCGACCATTGTTACTATTTTCAGTATTGGTTGTTTGTGTTTTATGTGTCCTGGAATTGTTCTGTGGTCTTGATGCAAGACAGACATCCAGATCGTCTGTATCTGCCTGTGGTCCTCCTCCAAGGATAGCCCCATGTTTCCCTGTGCATGGACAGTCTGTCAAGAGTGAATTCTGCTGAGTGGCTCAGGGGCTGTTCTATGTCAAGTATGCCTTGTTCTCCTCCTGAAACAGCCTAGCTGTGTCCAGAGCTCCAGGAGGGGGAGAGAAAAACATCTGGGATCCCCAAGAGTTGCAATTCCTGCCTATTCACCAGCAGGGTTCTTACCAGAATGGTGATCCTGGGTTTAGTCTGATTAGTGAGACATGCAGACCCATTTGTTATCTGCTCCTTCAGTGATGTGGGCAGAGCACAGGCCGTGTGAAATGTGCCAGGGCTGTGTAACGAGATGATAATTAAGCAATAATATGCAACCAGGGCTGTCAAAGGGTGAGATCAGAGCAAAATGAGGCAGCTGCTGCCAGGAGGCAAGTCTGGGCAAGGGAGAAGGATTTTCTCTCTCAGCAGCCATTATTTCATGGATTTTAGCAGGATGGTTAACAAAGAGCCAAGCCAGGCCATGTGTTCACACAATCAACAATTCCACCTCACCTGTTGATCCCTGAAAGAGAAACATGAAGACCATGAGGAGCAAACTTAGGTAGATTTGGGGAAGGCAAAGCTCCTGCCTGTCCAGGGTTTTCTGCAGGCTGGGAGGCAGAGATGGGATTGCCTGGGCTGGGAGGCTGCAGCACTGGGAATTTGCTGCAACTGCTGCTGTTTGTCCTGATGCTGGGTTTTATGACCTGGCTATATCAAAGTATGGGGTATTCACACAGACACCCAGCTGGCTCAGAGTTGGACCTCTTCTCTTACTGCTTCATACTTGGCATTTTTTGGCACCTTGCAGGTTTTTTCTAACAGGGAAACTGCTGTTCTCTGACCAACCTCCATCTCCATCTCATTTCCATGTCATTGTCCATATCTGCCTCATCATCTTCCTTCCCTGTGGTTCCAGTGTTTAGAGCTGTCCTTCATAAAATTCCCTCCATCACACTAATGTTTGATGAGAATTCCCTGCCTATTTGCAAATCTGCTATTTCTGTCCAGCGCTTGGCATATTTACAAATGGGCTTTACCAGCATTGGCTGGACCTGGTTTTAATCCAAATCTCTAAAGCCTGATTGTGTCTGGGTTCTCTATCCTATCAACCACATGGGTGCTCTCCCCTGAAAATGAGAACAGATTTGCTGGGCAGGGGCTGCGTTCCATAACATTATTCTGACTGGCCTTGATAATATTCTTAGCCTTTAATTCTTTATCAATTCAATTCTGTATCAGCTTTGTTGCTTTTCTGCCAAGGACTGATATTGCTGGAGAATGTTACCATGCAAATTCAGCCTTGACACATTAATTTACACTAAGAAACTCCATATTTTTCTTCAGTTACCCAGTGACATGTTGAATTTGACCCTTTTCCCCCCTTGTTGTCAGCCTCCAAGGGTGTAACTGCTCTTATGTTTTTGCTGGGGTGTTAACAAATGTTCCTGGGAATCCATCTCCCTTGAATGATGGTGAATGCTTTCTCTTGATGCATGCACTCTGGATATGCTACTGGATCTCAGCTTTCCTCGAGGAACGTTGACAATTAGTAACACACTCTGTGTGTATATGTGTGTTTGTGTTCAACTAGGGTTGGTATTTCAAGCCACAAGAAGCTGCCTCTTTCCTCATTTTGCCCTCAAGGTAGGAGTGTGCCTGGCTGGAAGGATGGGACTGTGGCATTGCCTGCACTTTTCTGGGTTCAGCTCCTTCCCCACACTGCCCTGCCCAAACGACTGCCCTTGAGAAATGGCACATGTCTTCTTTCCAGGTTCCCCATCTTCCTATCACCATGGATTTTGTTACATTAATGCAACAGGGTTTTTTTCTTCAATTTTAATCTTCCTGGATATCTGTGCTCTCCCTGCAGCCTCTCTCCATATTATGACGTTCACACCCTCGGTTTCTGTGTTTGCTTTAGCATTTGTCCTTGCAGGTGCTTATGAAGCCAGGTGGGACTAGGGGCCACCCAGGCTCTCCTGTTGGCAGTGGTGATCCCAGCAGTGAGCTGGGCTTAGCAATTGGAGCTGATCTTCCTGGCACTGTAATTACATTGTGAAGACACTTGAAAGTCTCTGTTGTTAAATATTTAATGCTGTAAGAGGAATAAGACCCTGAATGTGAATTTTCTGATGAATGTCTTGCTCACCTGCAGATGTGCTGAAAGCCTCTTCTCTCCTTCCAGACACAGTGACCATGAATATTCATCCCATTCCCTCCAGGGCTTGCCTCCTTTGTGAGGCTGCCAGGAGCTATGCTGGGAGCTCAGATAAGCAAGGAGACTATGGGGCATTTAGCAGGACAGGGGATGTGCTGAGAATGACTGTCACAAGGAGATGATGTGACAGTAATTGGGAGCCCCTGTTTCAGGAGTGTCATTGTGTGCCTGCCAGGGACACACCAGAGCCAATCTGGCTTGTTCACCTGGAGAAAGAGATGGGCTATGCAGGGGCAGTGTGGGCTAAGTGGGTGCAGGGGGGTCCATGCCCAGCCCACACTGAAGATAATGACCATTTACAGTGGCTGCTCAGTCCTAGGGTAGCATCACCTCCATTTACTGTGGTACTACAGGTCCTTTGGGCTCTGCAGTGAGGGGAGAGGGGGACGAATAGGCAAGGCTTGGAACCCTCTTCTGTCTCTTCTGGTGGGTTCCTTGGCAAAGAAATCAGTGAGTTTGTTTAAAGGCAGCTCCAAAGACTATGACCTCCAAAACTGGTTTGCACCAAATGGAAACAGAACCCATGGGCTGTGTTTGCATGACGAGTGGAACCTGGGGTTGGTGTTGAAAGATGCTGCCTCAGATGCTGGTGTGGGTCAATAAGGCCAGGGAAATGCCAAAGCTTAATGAATTTTATTTATTACCCTGATTTTTGTCCTTGCTGGCGTTACTCCTTCTTCATCCTGGTGACCACCTACGGGATGTTTCTGCTGTGAAAGGAAATGAAGAAGAGTTTTGCAGGCTGGCAGTGAATGGGACTGTGCTCAGCCACTGTGGGCACTGGACAGTTCCCATGTCAGACTCTGCAGACTGGGCTCGCCTTGCTGAACAAAGAGAGGAGAAATGAGGATGAGTCTCCTGGATGGTCCTCAAACAAACTGACAAGCACTCACACTCGCACTATGTCCCTACAGTGGAGAGGGGTCATTCCCACCAGTGAAAATTGGGAGTCATGTCCCTCTTTAAAAATTGCTGTGTTGGCAGATATCCCTTGAGAGAGTCCAGTAGGATAAATATCCTCCGCTTCTTCTGTGATCAGTGGAGACAATGAGATGAATTTTTGAAATTACAAATTTTGTCAACTGTGGGAATTCCCTGATTCTCTGATTGTGAGATAAAAAATCACCAGAAAATTTTCATAAACCACTCAATTAATGATTTTCTTGAGTTTTCTCTTTGCAGTGATAGCATTTCAAGGAAATTGTAGGTTTCCTTCTTCTGGTTATTTTTCTTGCAAAAATCTAAGTTTCACTGAGAAAAGGTTTTGATAACACAGCCAGAATCACCTTTAATTTATCACAGACACCAGTCAGCACTGCTTTATACATGTATGACTGGGTGAGTGAAGATTTGGGACAAGAGCCACAGTGTGCTGTCCAGCACAGCTGCACTGATCCCTAGGCAAGTTTGTTCTTTTCTGCTCTTTATCACTGTTAAATCCTCCAGCACTGACACCCCAGACACAGGTACCTAGGGGCTAAAGGGTGGCTGGTTGGTCCTTTGGATCAGCTCTCTCACAGACAGAGGAACAGAAAAGGAAATAAAAGCCTTTATCTTCCTGTTGGCCCAGCAGGGATGTGGAAAGCCTGTTGTCACCCCATCTGTCATCTCCTTGGGAGGTGACTGTGCCTGCTGGGGTGTGTTTTCTTCTGCATCAGCTGGAGGAAGTGCTGTTCCTTGAGGCTCTCCCTCCTCCCTTCTACCATCTTTTGGCTTTAGGAACACTCCTGGTGTGGCCGTGTGACCTCCTGTACCCCGTGGTCACCAGGTCTTATGATAGCCCTCCTGCAGCCTTTGCAGGGATGGGTCCAGCACCTCCATGGGGTAGCAGTGACTTGCTCCGTTGGACCCAGTGAGGAGGCAGCTTCCTCCAGGGTCTCTTTGCACCAGTGGTCCAGAGTGGGGCATCCCTTGGCTCAGCTTACACACAGGAAACCCATTTACACCCAGCTGCATTGGAAAAGGATTGGGCTGTGTCCCTGCCCTTTGACCAGAGCCCTACTTGGGGCTCCTCACATCAGCACACAGCCTTCAGGTGAAGAGAAGAGATCCCTTTTGTGCTGACAGAGACTGCCAGAGCTGATGGATGGACAGACATAAAGATCTCCACTGACCTGGAAAAGACAGAGGAATTAAGGTTTCTGAGCATGGAGCACCTCAGAGCTACTAAGCAAAGGTTGGGTGACTTTATAGGATGCAGTGTGGCAGTGGCAGGATGGGGTTGTGTCTTCAGCAATTGCATTTGTTTTCCTGTTCCTCAGCAGTCACAGCACAGCCCTGGCTGGGGAATGTGTGTGAGTGGAGCTGTCTGCACACATTCCAAACCAGCTTGTGGAGCCGCCAGGGAGCAGAGAGCCTTGGGAGCCTGCTGTGGGTGCATGGAGGGGCTACTTCCCAGGCAGCAGCTCCAGCTATGAGCAGGACAGGATTTCACCTGAAGGTGCACAGCTATTTCAGCAGCCTTTGGTTCCCAGTCCCTGGGTGACAAGTGTGCTGCAAGGACATGTCTGTCAGAGCTGGAAGAACCTTTTCACATGGGGTGAAGGTGGAGAGGGGAGTATCTGAGGTCACTCTCCAGGAGTCCAGCCATCCCCTTCTTTCATAGAATTGCAGAGTCATGGAACATCTTGGGTTGGAAGGGACCCACAGGATCAACCTGTCCAGCTCCTGGCCCTGGCCAGTCCCCCCAACAACCCCACCCTGGGCATCCCTGGCAGCACTGTCCAAATGCTCCTGCAGCTCTGGCAGTCTCGACCCAGTGCCCATTCCCTGGGGAGCCTCTGGCTTTGCAGGTGATGAATGACACACATAGAGAGGGGAATCTCCCTGCACCAGCTTTAGGCAGGCAGAGCTGTCTGGTGGATGGTGTGGCTCTGGATGTAGCGCTGGATAACTCCATCTGAGGGTGAAAGCAGCAGAGATGACACTCTGACTCAAAGTTAAATTTGATTTATTATTCCCAGGACCCTTTAGCACAGCAAAGCTTTTTTTGAGTTCACTGCAACAAGCCCTCTTTGTTTTACTACCTTTATAAATCACCTGAGTGTGCAGAAATGTAGGAACAGAAAATGTTAGTGTGGAATAAACAATCACTAACCAGTGAGGCAAAAGAATCAATATTCATAAGATAAAGTACCAGTGTAAAGTGAACAATGAAAATAAAGAGGAAATGAAACAAATCAAGGGGTGAGACTCCCAAAATCTTACTGCCTAAACAAACGGTGTCTGAAGAGTTGCTGTGGATTGTAAATCTTACTGAAGGGCAATGGCCAATGCTCCTGGACACAGCCAGGGGTCAGGATGTCTCCTTGGCTCAATCTAATCCCTCTTAGATGTGCAGAAGAGTGAACCTCAACTGCATTCATCTGGCAGGGTTGGGATCATGCAGAAGAGATCAAGGGTATAAGGTAGGAATGGGATGTGGAGTAAGAGGGGATTTTAGCCTGGGAAGACACTCCTGATGATGCAGTGCAGGATAACCTGATGGTGACAGCAGTGACATCTGAGGGTGAGAGAGCAAGGGAAAGGGTCTGCAGAGTCTTTCAGCAGCATGAGCAGCTCCCATGATAGGTGGGAAGAGGGCAGAGACATTGCTGGTACCTCTCTGCCACTGGCATTCAGCTGCAGGGACACTGGGAGGAGGGGGGCAATCCCTCAGCCTGGCCTGGGAGAGGTTGCATGGCCAGGAGTCCTGGGCTCTCTTGGAACCTGCTTCTGGAACCGACCTGCTGAGGCACCTTCCTGCACCTTCTCCAGAGCCTGGGACTGGTCCTGGGCACCTGTCCTGGGCACCACAGGGCAGCAAGACACTGGAGAAGAGGGGACTTTTGGGAAGGGACTAAGCAAGGAGAAGTTCTCTGTGCACAAGGACTGTCTGGGAAACCATCGCTGTCAGCTAATGAGTTGGCTGGGAATCAGGCTTGGATAAATTTGGGTAGCATCACGCGAAGACTAGGATACTGAGGGCGCTGTATGTGTGTGTAGACTGACTGGAGTCATCCAAAGCCACCAGCCTCTGGGCTGGGAACACCTCCAAGTGGGACCAGGTGCCTCACTTGTGGCTCTTTCCTTCCAAGGGTAAAACGTGAGACAGCAAGAGGAAGCTGTTGCTGAAGGAGTATCAAGTTTCATGGAAAGGCACCTCACTGGTCCCTCTGTGATGCCTGGTTTTTGGGACACTGTTGGCTGGAAACCCTCGGTGTGATGTGAGAACCTCTGGCTACCCAGGCCTCAGGGTCAGGCCCATCTCACTCAAGATTAGATCCGCAGAGCAGTGTCCTTGCTGTCACTCCAGTCACTGCAGGGAGGGCAGCAGGGACAGAGGGGAAGGAATCTCACGCTTTGACAGTACCTCAGATAGGTCAAACCCCAAAGCAGCATCTGTTGTACTCTGTTGTCTGTCCCACTCTGCCCCTGCAGTGTCTGCAGTGCCCAGCCCCACACAGGGTTTGTGCCCAGCCCCACGCAGGATTTGTGCCCAGCCCCACACAGCGTTTGTGTCCAGTCCCATGCAGGATTTGTGCCCAGCTCCACACAGGATTTGTGCCCAGCCCCACACAGGATTGGTGCAGCCTCAGGCACATCCCAGAGCTTGTCTGTGACACTAGGAACAGGTCTGCACAGCCACAGGAGGTGGCTCTGGTAAAGGTGGGTGTCCCTGTACCCTGGCAGAGGGGCAGGGAAAAAGCAGTGACCTGACAACAGGGGCTGGGGGGTGACAGAAGAGGTGACCTGTCCAGGGAGGCACACAGAGAACTAAAAAGGACAGTGGCCAAGGGAAATGGGCAGAGATGCTAAAGAGAGCAGCTGAGCTGTGCAATCATAGTTAACTGACAAAGCATATGCCAGAAAAATCACTAGAAACCTCCTACCTGGCACACATGGAAATCTCTACAAACAACCTAACCCAGCAAACTCTTTTGAGGAAAAGCTCAAAAACTTTGATCATTGTTGCCATGGTGATGCAATTGGGAATAAGTGTGGCAGAATATTTTTTATCATCAGCTTTTGTAATAAATAAATAACCTGCAGTATACTCCAAAAAAAGGGATAGAACTGGGCTCAGGCCCTCTAATCATCAGACCCAGAGACTGCAATGAATAAATCAAGGAAACAGGAAGATTGTAAATTCCACCAGAGGTTGCTTGGTTAAACCAAGTGCAGGTGTGGGAGACAGCTGGAGCTGGTGGGGAGTGAATTAATGCCAGCTCTGGTCACTGTCAGTGCTCAAGCTCTGCTTTATGGTGACAGGCAGCTCATCTCCCAGAGCCTTCCAGGAAATACAGCTGCCATACTAGGCATGGGATGGCTGCCTCAGGGAACTGCTGCCCCTGGAGAAGGGGCTCCTCTGCCCTGGGTGACATCAGCCAAGGGTTTGACTCTAGCAGAAACATGAGCAGGCCCTGTCCTGAAAGAGGTCACAATCACTGCACTGATGGAGTTTGCTACTGCCCACATACAGTTGGAGCAAACTTAAACTCTTGTGTATGTGCTGGGTCCGTGGTCCTTGTGCATCTTTGTGATCCCAGGCAATTGGAAAATTAATGCATTCTGCAAGCCATGGACCCAAAACAGCAATTGCTCATGCAAAAAAAGTTGCACATCTGCTAAAGAAGCCTCTCGCTTATGTTTCTACTCCATACTGGATTAAAAGTAAGGAGATGAGCACAGAGCTTGCAACTCACTCCCTGAATGAGGTTGGTACTCAATAGTGAGTGGCATTTGATGTCCATGGATCCACTGTGGGGTTACCTGTGCTGGTTCCCTGTCAGAAGGTGATGGCTGTTACTGCTGGTGAAGGGGATCCTTGGGAGAAACGTACCAAGAGGAGACAACAGGAGTGTGGTGATAAGAAGCCTGGTTTCTTCACTCCATCCCAGGCTGTGGATGTTACCTGCACCTGGCACATAAGTGTACTGAGGGGACGGTGCCTTTGCATGTCCCTGGGGCCAGGGGTGAGGCAGCCTGAGGGTTGAGGCATATCCCAGAGAGAAAATAAAGCCCTGGAAAACCTGGTAACCCAGCAGATTTGTGGGAACACTGCCTCCAGGGAGTGCTTGCGCCATTTGGTGCAAATCCATTCTGGATTTGTCTTGGAGATATGGTTCCTGTGGCCTCCATTTCTCAGACGTGCCAGTGTTCCAGTGTGGCAACTGGACTGATGAGGAAGCAGAGCTGGCAGCTCACATACAGAAGGGATGTTCTGCTCTGCATCACCTTTACCCAAAGTGTAGCCATCTCCTGCAGCTCCTCTGCCTCTGACTTCTGGCATGGATGAAATAAAAAATACCCAGCAAAATTTATCTGTGAACATGAAACACTTCCTAGCCCCAATCCTGAGAGTCCCATCTACCCTTCCTGCAAAGTCCTGTCCTCTGCAGTGCGAGGTCTAATCTCACAGGTCACTGGTGTCACACAGGTCGTGACTGTGCAGAACAGGCTGGCACTGAATTTCCAGTGGCACCTACTGTGATCCATGTTCCTCTTTTATTCAAAACTCCGTCAGCTTTGAACAACACCAGATCTGTGGTCTTTCCATCCTGCCAAAGCACCCCATCAGCTCAGGTTTATCCAGGGGAAACTGATCTGCTCTCAGCCTAATTAATGGCTGTGAATGCAGTACTGCTGTACTTGACTCTCTCTGGAGATGGTGCAGTGGATGATGCTCAGAGAGCCTCCTGTACTCTCTCACCCTGGTGCTCCCAGCACAATGCTCTGCTTCAAGGCCGAACTGCATCCTTACAACCTTGTTGGTATCATTCCACCATAGCCTGGCATTTAATCCTGTCAGACAGCTCCTGTTCCTTCACTGACACTCATGGCCTGTGTAGTTCCCTCAGCTCTGTCCTTCATCTTTGGAGAAGAGGGAAATCTGGTGTGGCAATTTCTGAGTGTGAAGCACAGCCCCCCTCCACACACCCCACATCTCCTGCTCAGTCCCCTCACCAGGAATTCCTGTCCCTTCTCTCCCTGGACTGGCACAGCCTGATATGGCTTTTGTGAAGGTTTGGTTGCTAATGAACAAGTGTCAGCATCTCCCAGTGTGCAGGGGGCTGTGTAAACACCGTATGTGTGTGCACTAGGGTTGCAATCTCAGAAACTAGGAACTGCTTGTGTTGTGTCACCCCTCTGCTCTGCTCTGTGGAGGATTTAAAGTCCATGCTCTTCAACAATGGCAAGGGGGAAAACAGGAGAAGTTACATTTCAGGTGTTTAAAAAAAAATCACAGAGAGGTGGCTGCAAGAGGCATCATGGTTTGAGCAGCGGAAGAACTCAACTTTTTAGCTTGGAGCTCATACGAAAAGTAATTATCTTCTGGGAGTTAATTATCTGGAACCTTGGGCTTGGTGGTGGTTTGAAACTCCTGTGTTTGAGTATCTCAGCTCTAGTCCTGGGGCAAGTAGAGGGGAAAAAATGACACGTGTGTGTCACTCAGGGAAACATTTTGCCCACATAAGGAATAAGGTGCAAAAAGAAAATTGCACCTGCTCAGCAAAGCAGTTCTGAGAACTGACAGCTTTGTAAACCATTGAGAATCCGGATCCACCCCTGTGAATATCCATTTTAAAGCCCGGGAAACTTCGAACTGCGCTTTTTCGGCTTCCGGCTTCTGAAGGTATCAAAGCTGTGGGGGGAGAGGCCCGGCCTCATTCCAGCGCGGCTCGTGCGGCCGGGCTGCGCCGGGCTGTCCCCCAGCGGCTCTCGGGCGGGATGGGAGGCCAGAGGGTCACCCCAGCTGGAGCGGGGTCCAGGCCCTGCCTCCGGCCCCCCCCGCACCTGCCCATGCCGAGCCGAGATTCCCCTGGGCCATGCCAGGCCAGGCCCAGCAGCTCCTGGGAGAGAATGGAGGCCAGGGCACTCCCCCCCCACCGCCACCGCGGCTTTCTCCAGCAGCTGCCGGGGGCAGAGAGAGAGAGAGAGAGAGAGGAGAACCCTCCTCACCAACGCCTCCCCAGCCTGGGTGAAATGTTCACCCTTTCAGCGCACAGATGAGACCTGCAGACCATGCTTCTTCCCTTGAGTGAGAGAAGACCAGAGAGTGACAACATGAAAACAACAGGGTCAGTTGAGAAAGAGTTTAAGTATCAGAATGAAGAGAGAGAGAATGAGGAGATGTCCTAGAATTGGGACTGAAAGTTCTTTTGGTAACACCATGGAGATGGACTATAATAACTACAGCATTTCCTTTAATTCATGAGAGAAAACAAGTATGGGGGGATGATGAAGTGTTCAGTGTGAACCTGACCAGAGGCAACAGATTTTTGAAGAAGCAGTGGTGCTCTGAGGGGAGTGAAGAGGACTCTGTGTTTCAGGGAGCAGAGAAAAAAGACTTGTATTTCTTGGAGATGAATATGATTGTAAAAATTGGTGAAAAGAGTCTTTTCCTTTAAACAGCTCATCCTTAAAGAATGACACCCCATAAGTTGATAATGACCCATTGACTCAATTGTGAAAATGGGAGGAGTTTCACAACAGCAGAGTTTTTTCTAAACCGGGCAGCTACTGTTTTGTAAAGATGCAAAGCCACGATAAAACTGTTCTTGTGGACATATCTCCAGGGTGTTGAGAAAGAAAACTCCTCATCCTATGAGAATCGAGGAAAGATTATTGTAGAAGTAATAACTGATTTAAAAATCCCAGATTTTGTTTTATGTTGTCAGGTGGGAAAGAAAAGAAGTGGGCAGGGGAGGGAAGTGTTCTGGAAGTTTCATTTTGATTTTTCCTTTTTTTTTTTTTTCATTATCTTACTTTTGTTAATAAAACTTTCTTTATAGTCTAAGTTTGAGCCTGTTTTCCTTTCTCCTAAAATCATATCTCACAATAGAGAAATGAGTAAGTGTACTGGTAAGTTTAGCTAGTTCTAAACCCACAACAGAATCAAAGACCCATTTAGGTTGGAAATGCCCTATCCATTGAGCCAAACTTCTAATCCAACATAATCGTGTTCACCACATGCTGTCCCAGGACTGCCATCACTGAAATAGAGAACAAGGCTGTGAAATCTGCCATGTTTGTGACTCCAACACTGAAGCAAGAACCTCTGGCCACCAGGAAAGAGACATGTTATAGGGAAGAGCCAATCTTTGAGGGCCTGCACCCTCATTGCCATGAGCAGATCCTGCATCTCAGGCAACTAGGAGAAATGGGGAACAGTGTGGGCATCACCAGAGCAAACCATAATGGCCTTGGACAGCCCCCTTTACAATTGTGGTGTGTGTGCAGGCACAGAGGTGCATCCTTGGCATCTCCTGCCGTGGATAATTTCCATGGTGTCCTCTCACTTGTATGAAAGAAATCCTCCCTTCTTTGCCAAAAAAGTCTTACGCAGACCAGGTCACACCCACCAATTGTGAGCTGAAGGTGCAAGCCATCAAAGATTTGTTGCAAAGGATAAATTTTCCTCAGTATCCAAATACCAAATCTCCCAACTTCCTCTGGTGCTTTCCAAAGCAACTTCTCCTTATTAAACCTGTGAGGAAGACTATCTTTTTTTTTTTTAATATTTCCTGTCATAGGAATGATTTTCTGCTCTTAACAGTGCTTCTAGATATGCAATGTAACTTTTGCACCATTGTTTTTCAAGTTTGTAAACACTTTTTCTACTATCTAGGACATTATATAACTTTCCCTTTTGGGAGCATGCACCTGTTTCAATAAAAATAAGTTACCATTACGTTGTGGTTTTACACTGGGTAGATGCCAGGCACCCACGGAAGCTGTTTGCTCACTCCCCACTGGCTCTCAGCTGGGCACAGGAGAGGGGAAAGAAAAATTAACAAAGGGCTCATGAGTTGAGATGAGAACTGGGAGACAAACACTCTATGGGCAAAACAGGTTCACATTTAAAGGTATAAAGGAAATTTATGATTAACAGAGTCAGAGGAGGATAATCAGAAGTAAAATAAGCCTAAAGGCTTAAAAAACGCCTTTTCTCCCTCTTGGCCTATTCCTCCCTCTCACTGAGAGCACAGAAAGACAGAATGTGGGAGCTTTGGTCAGTTCATCATTCAAGATCTTCTGTTCACACAGGGTGAGGACTCCTTCCTCTGCTATGCTATGGGATCCTTCCCATGGGAGACAGCCTAAAACTGCTGTGGCATGGGTCACATGTACACAGGGTGTAGTCCTCTAAGGATGGAAGTTTGATGGAGTAGAACCTGCTCTAGTTTGGAAGCAAGGGCCCTCCTTCTCTCTCTCTGGAAGCACAGGTCCTTTCTTTCTATTCATATCCCCACTGGATCAGCTTTCTCCAACATCCACCCACCCTGGCATGAACACTTTTCCCATGGGCTGCAAGTGAATTTCTGCATCCCCTGTGGACTTCATGCATTACAAGGGGACAGTTTGTTTCACCATAATCCTCACTATGGCCTGCAGAAGAATCTTGGCTCCGGTGCTTGGAGCACCTCCTCCCCCTCTTTTTCCACTGACCTTGGTTCTGCCATGTTTTTTTCCCTCACGTGTCCTCGCTTCCTCCTCTTCTCTGACTAGAAGAAAAACTGCTGCCCGTGAGGTACCATTGTCAACAAGTTCCACCAATTCAAAGATTCCTGCAGGATCCCACAGCTCCAGGAGGTTGATCTTATCTGGGTTCAGCGCTGGGGAATTGCTCATCATGCTTCTGCTGCTGGCCATGTGGCCCTGCCACCATCTCCACGTGGCCCTGCCACCATCGTGTGGACAGTGGTGGCTGCCGTGGCACTGGCACTGTTTAACGCCTCTGTGTATGCGGGACGCTGGGGAGGAGAAGCTGCCGCCACTCTGCCCTTTTTGCCCGCAGCATGGTTGGGTGGGGGCAGCCAGGCAGGCAAGGCTCACTGTGGGCCACTCTGAGATGCCGTGGGCTGTCCTGGGATGGCTTCAGCAGTGGTGCCTCACCAACCTTGGAAAAAAACTGTGCACGTGTTGCTTTGATTTTCTTCTTAAATCTGTCATCACAGAGGTGTTTTCAGCCTCTCTAATTGGGCCAGCATGGTGTCCATCTTCACAGCCATCAGAGATTGGCTCTGTCAGACATGGTGGAAGCTTCTAGCAGCTTCTCACAGAAGCCACTTCTGTGGCCCTTCCCTGCTGCCAAAATCCCAGGCCAAATCAGCATAACTATAATGTGAAATTAGTATATTGATAACCTCTGAACCAGCTGGTCAGAGCATGGTGCCAGTAATGCCAAGTTGTGGATGGGCCGCTCAGGATTTTTATTTGGAGATTTTTGTGGGTCCCTTCTAACTCAGGACTCTGTGATTCTGTGATTCCCCTGCAGGAATTGTTTATTGGAAGGGGAACAGAACTGAAAGCACTTCTCAAGGTGGAAAGCGATCTCAGGACCTGCAGGCTGGGACAGGTTGCATATCCAGGCCATGCCCCAGCTCAGCTGTATCCCTCCCTCCCAGCGAGGGTGACCCCCAGCAGAAGTTCTGGGTCATAATTAATAATTCCCTCTGGGCACCTCAGTCTCAAAATGCTTTGGTGGCCAAGTTTGCTCAATTCCTGTGTCAGATTCCTTCTTGCTCTGAGAAGAGAGCCTTCTGGGCAGACAAATGCTATAATCGCCTGCTCTCAACATCTACACCAAAGTCACCCTGTGCTCATCCACGCTTATCTCTCTGTTCATCCCTGTTTTTCCTTCCAACCATCACTGAGCCCTTTGGGAGGGATGAAGGAACAAAACCCTGTGAGTTAAATGATAACATGTACATTCTGAATCCCTTTGTGGAGAGCAGGAGGCAACCAGCTGAACTCTTATGAATGACTCATGAAAACCAGTCAAAAATGCTTTTAGGAAATGACCCAGATAAAGAAATCAGAATCTGCTCACAGACAATTTGCAGACCAAAAAATGAGTTCATGGAATCTGTTTCTCAGGGCCTGACTCATCTTTTCTAGTATCCTTTTTCCTTTTTTCCCTTTGAGCAGTTAAAAAAATTTGTATGAAATTTCTAGAGTATTTTATAGCTATTACTCACCAGCTCAGCATGATTAAATGCAACCTGTAATGCACATAAAGAGGGCAAAATTTCCAAAAAATGTCAGACTGGCTCAGGAGCTAAATTTCCCAGGAGCCTGAAGTGTTGGAAATGCTGAGGACTGCAACAAATAATTCTGAGGCTCTGTGCCACCTCAGAGTGCCTCTCCTCAGCTCTCAGGGCTGTTGAGACAATCAGAGGGTTGCTTACACTGCCCAGCCCTCTTCAGGTTTTGCCAGCTACAAGGAAGAATCTTTGTTAATGTAAAATTATCTTTAAAAGTCTTTTTTTAAACGAAACCTTTAAATTCAGGTCACCTCAGTGGATAGACTCATCCTTTAGCTAGCTCCAGTGATGAGAGAAGGATTCATCAGGTGCTTGATACTGAAGGACTGCTCTGCCCCAGGATAAGCTTATCCTGGAGGAGGCTCATACCTCCAAGGCAGGACCTGCTTGGAGGCCTAAGTTATGGAATCAGAATCTCCTGAGCTGGCAGGGACCCACAGGATCCCCCAGCCCATCCCTGGCCCTGCCCAGACCCCAGCAGCCCCACCCTGGCCATCCCTGGCAGCGCTGCCCAAAGGCTCCTGCAGCTCTGGCAGCCTCGGGGCCGTGCCCATTCCCTGGGGAGCCTGGGCAGTGCCAGCACCGCTGGGGGAAGAACCTTCCCCTGCTCTGCAGCCTGAGCCTGCCTTGGCCCAGCTTCAGCCCTTCCCTGGGTGCTGTCCCTGTCCAAGGAGCTGCCCATCTTCTTCTTACAAGGATGTTGCAGCCTCTGGTGAGGTCTGACCCCCGTCTTCTCCAGCTGGGCAGTCCAGGTGCATTCAGCTGCTCCTCATAGGTTCCACTCAAGGCCCTTGGTCACTCTCAAGTCCCTCCTTTGGACACTCTCTAACAGCTTCATGTCTTTCTTCTGCAGAGCAGAGCAGAACTGTTATTCTCACAGGATCTTGTTTTTCCTCTGGAAACCAGATGTTCTGGTTAGGCTGTGGCCCAGCTGATTTTCTTCCCTGTGGCCAGAATGGGACTGTGTTTTGGGTTTGTGCTAAGCACAGGGTTCGTCATACAGAGATGATTTTGTTATTGCTGAGCTTACCCAGAGCTGAGGCCTTTTCCACTTTTCCTGTGGCCACACTGGGGAGAGGCAGCCAGCAGGGAAGGCTTGAGCAGTGCTACACCTGTGAGAAGCTGGGAAAGGACACAGCTGGGGCAGGTGACCCCAGCTGACCACAGGCATATGCCAGATGATGTGACATCATGGTCAGTATTAGAGTACGAGGAAAAGTCAGGAAGGTAGGGATATGCAGAGCATTTGTCTTTTTAAGTAACCATTACACTTGATGAAATCCTGATTTCCTAGAAGTGCCTAAGGACACTCCAGCCTGTGGGAAGCAAGGAATTAATTCTTTGTCTTGGTTTGTGTTTCTTGTGTGGCTTTTGTTTTCCCTATTAAAATGTCTTTACCTCAAGCTGTGATTTTTCTAACTTTTACCCTTCTAATTTTCTTCCCCGAGTTACTGATGGCTTCCTGGGGCTTCGTGGCTGACTGGGGTTAAACCTCAACACAAGGGTTAGGAATTATATCTCTGGGAAGAAAAGGCGACTGGGAAAGATGAACCCTTGTCACAGTCACAGAAGAGCCTCTTAGAGATGAACCAGTGGATCAAAGCCAATGAATTTGAGCCACAGCTCAGGACATGGGACAAACACAGCTCTGCTGAAGTGCTTATTCCTGGGCAGATCCAGCCCCAGGCCTCCTGAAGGATCAGCAGTTTTGAGGTTTTTCCCCTATATGTGCCAGGAGAGGCTGTAAGAGAGTGTGATGAAGAGAGAGAACCCTTACATCCTGTTTGTCATCCACCTGCTGTGAGATACGAGGCTACATCCAGGCTGCTTCATTCCACATGTCCAGCACAGGGAAATCCAACCTTTTGGCCAGAGCAAATCTTTATCTGATTTGTAAAACAGAGCAAAATTAAAGATAAAACAATCTGCCTCTGAGAAATTTATGAGCAACACATTGTACCAAAGGAAAGGAAGCCAAGGAAAGAACTGGGGAGGGAAAGGATTTCTGATCCCCTTCCAGGCTGGATCTCAGGGTGCTTGAGCAGCCAGCAGGGATGGCTTGAGCAGGGCTTTACCCCGGCCCTGCAAGCCGGGGGTGTTTGCAAAGAAGGGGTGAGTCAGCAGCTCCTGTTCCCTCAGCAAGAGTCATCCTGGCTTTTAATAGCTCCCCGTTACTGAGGGAGAGGGAGCAGCTGACCATGAAACAGCAGCAAGGACATCTGAGGTGGCCTAAAAATGTAACGTGTGAATGATATGTTTTTAAATAGAGTACACAAAGGGGAAGAGACAACTTGGGATAAATCCAGAGTTGAAAATCCACTTCGAGGGAGTGAGTGAATGTGAGGTGAAGACTGAATTATCACGTTGCTCTCAAGTGAGAGGCAAGGGTTGAGGTGTCAGACCTAGAGCCATTACTGGGAAAGGAGTGAAAAATTTCCAAATAAAAGACACTTTGAGTGGGAAAGGCTCATGATTGTCTGTACCCACCCGGGTTTTGGCTGTGGGAATGTTCTGGGTTCTTAGCTCTCCACCTGTATCAAACAGCAATATGTTACAAGAAAAATCACAAATCCTTTCCAAAATAGATGTCACATTTAGTACTTCTCCCCTCTCAGGATGTCAGCTGCCACAGCAAAGGTATGAGCTTAGCCTGAGATGATTTCTTCCTCAGAAATGCACACCTGACATTTTTATTACCTTACCTCTTTGGTGGCTATAAACTAATTGCTTAATATTGTTTTCTTGAAAAACCTCCATGCTCTGGGTTCAAGCTATAATTTCGAGATTACTGTAATCTTCACCCCCTCTTTCCTTCCTCTTCTGAAAAACAGATATTATATCCTTGCCTCTACCCTTTCTCACCTCCCCATGTTCCTATGGCTCTTTCAAAGTGATACAAACAGTTCAGGAGCAACTTCAGCATGAGTACTCTGGGGCTGTCTGCAAGTGCTGGGATCTAAGTACCTTGTTCTGGTTCAGCCATCTCTAACTCATCCCTTCTCACGCCTGGTCTGTCTCATCTCTTTGTAGAAGGTTGCCTTACACAGCTTGTTGCAATTATTTCTTTATTCTGAGTATTGAAGGATGTGGTCAATGCTTCAGACTCATCTGTGTTATCTGTTATTTGCTGTCATGGTCCCACCAGGCCAGGCTTCCCTTTGTCATCTCCAGCTTTGAAGGTATTTCTGGAGCTTTTTTCTCTGTGCCCTTGCTGCTTCTCACTAGCCTGGCGTGTGCTGGGAGTGCTGTTTCTTTTACAGAGTGATTGTGCTGCCATTTTCCATGCTCCACACTCATGTGTCCTCACTCCCATTCACTAAATTCTTAAGTGAAGAGCTTGTAAAGCAGCCATATGGATTTTTATTCTTCCTTTCCTCTGAATCAGAGTCCTTTGCTTGTAAAAGATGTTTTGCACTGCAAACAAGGGACAGAGATCTGGGGAGATGCCACTGCTGTACGACACCCCTGAGGTGTCCCTGCCTGCAGGGGTAAGGGGTCTCTGTTTGAGCTTTCCTGTGAGAGGCAGGGTAATTCGGGAAGGGAGCAGGCAAGATCTGAACTGAACCATGGGCTCCTCTCTGATCTGCACTTCCTTCCATCCCTTTTGTTTTGATAATTTCACCTCTTGTCAGTAGCCATCTGGGAATGGATTTCCTGCCAGGGTAATTAACTCCTATGGCACTAGTCTCTTTTCCAACATCATTTTTTGGCCGTGTTCCAGCCTGGTACAGACACTGATGGTAGGTGCTGTTAAGGTGAGAAATTGCAAGGCTGGGAGGACACGATGGTTCTGGTGGCAGTGAAGCAGCACTGAGGGTCCTGTGGCCTCGTGTCTCTGTCAGTCACACAGAGACAAGGAGTCTGCAGGCTCACAGGAAACACAGGTTGATCTCACTTGAATGGAGCATAAGCAGAGCAGCAGCTCCTTGGATTGCACAACTTTATTTACATATTATGTGTCTGATTGGGTTCCTCAGTCCATGACAAAAACTTCTTTGGAAGGCACCAGGGTTGGCATCCCTGAAGTGATATTGAAAACATGCTAAGAGGTGTGTGTGAAGGTCACTTAAGATTGTGAGATCCAAGAGAAGGGCTGGAGACATTTTATGCCAGCTTCAAAGAAATTCCAGGAGAGCTGGGGAACTGCTGGGTACCTGCTGTTCTGGTGTACCCAACACCTGTTAAAAGTTGAGGTGCCTTAGCTGAGATGCCCAGGTCTGATGTGGAACCAGAGCTATAAGACCCTTAAAATAGGAACATAAGTACTTAAACACATTGCAACCTTGAAAAGAGACTTCCTAGTCTTCAGCTGGGTTGTCCTAACTTGGACTCAGGTCAGGCTCTGAAATCGTTCAGTTGCTTTGTGTCCTTGGACACAAGAAGTTATTTTTCCCGTGCCAAGCTTGAATCCAAAATCTGCTTGGCCAGGAACCTTTAATGGCTGGCGATCTTTCAGCTTCCCTGCCAAAGGAGAGACCCAGCAAATAGGTGTTGGTTTTCAGGGGCTGAAGATACAGTATATGGTTGCTTTTAGCTTGCCTGGGTAAGCCCAGTGTGGAGGTCAGTGGGTTAATTTCTGACTTGCAGCAATTTAAATGTTAATGATCCAGCCCTCAGTGAACAGATTCAAATTTTGTTCTCATCTTTAGAAGCCATCCACCTCCTGCTTTGAGACTCCGGTGATGTTTTTTTGGCACATTCCTGCCTGGCTTCATAAAAACAGAAGAGGTGTTTATAAAACAGCATCATTCATTCCTTTGGAGGCAGGTTCCATGTCCTGGGTTGTCCTAAATAACTCCATGTGAAGAAAAAGTGACATAAATTCAGTGCATCAAACTGACTCAGGACATGGATTTGGTTCCTTAAAGATGAAGTTCTGTTCTAGAGCTGGAATCTGGTGCAGTGTGAGAGGTGGTGGGGAGGCACCTCTGCAGGGCTCTGGTCCAACATCTGCTGTCACCAGCACTAGGACAAGCCATCTGTGCCTTTTAACACCCAAACATGGAAAAGCTCCAAGGATGAAGAACATCCACCTCTGTGTGACCTGTTCCCAGGCTGTACCATCATCCAAGCACACATTTTGTTTCCTTGTGTGGAATTTGAACTTCTCAAGCTGTAACACGTGGGTGTTGCCCCATTTCCTCATTGCCCCTGGTTGCGCTGGCTGTTTTGACTGGGAAATTTGGCTTTGTGATCTTCAGGACTTCTAGGAGCTGCAGGTTCCTCTTACAACTCCATGGAACCACCTTTTCCCCTAGTTAGACAAGCCTGGCTCCTCCAACCCACTCCACAAGACTTGTGCCTCTGACCACCATGGCAGCTACAGCTGGACCTTCTCAGGTTTTTCAAAACTCCATTAGGACCAAGGATCTGAGGGGAGGTTGGAGTTATAGAACCACAGAACCTTTAAGTTGGAAAAATCCTCTGAGATCACTGGTTCCAACCATTCCACAACACTGTCAAAGCTACCACTAACTCATGTCCCTCAGTGCTGCATCCACGTATTTTTCGAGCACTTCCAAGGTAGCTTCCCTCAGCCTTCTGGCCATGCTCCTCCTAAAGTAACCAGTCAGGGGGTAATCTTTTTTGCAATTAGAGCTCAATGTTACTTTAATATGCAACCTTGTGTCTGCTGTAACCCGAGTCTTCTCCAGCACTGGCAGGCTTGATTTTGATGCAAAATGAATGGATTTGTTGGAACTGATATGAAATATTAAGTCTCCATTCAAGGTGACAATTCATAAATTGCATTCCAGCCAAATCAAGGAGCACTGACATGTTGGTTTTTCTTTCAGTAAAAGTGTTTATTTCTATCAGGAAACACAACTGGGATGGCATTCTTGGAGTAAAAGCCTGGAAGATCGAGGACCACAGTGAGGCTGTGATTTTGGCTCCATAAATGCACAAAACCCTGGAAGGTGTGTTTGCTGGGTGTGCAGTGCAGGTGCTTTTATCTGGGTCCAGTGTCTGTAAAGCCTAAATGTGGGTCCACATGACCCCTAGCAGGACACACACTCATAGGAAATTTGGTTATGGATTTAGGCCTAGCTAATGAATGAAAACAGGGAACACGTCCCTGTGCTCTCAGGGATGTTTCTGTTCAGCTCTCCAGCATTTGCTGGGTTCTTGGCTGTTCTGGGCTGGTGTTGGCTTGGCAGACTGTGAGCCTGAATCCCATGGTGCCAGCCCACAGGGACTCACTGACCCTAATATCCATTTGCCCCATTATTGCTCTTTCCTATTCCCACCAGACTGGTATTTTCCTTTCTGAAAAAATGTAACTTGATAGTGTTGTCATTAAATCCATTCTGGAAAATAAATAAATACATTTCAAAAGGATAAAATAACAGCACACACCCTTGTCCTTCCCATCACCGTGCAATCCAGTTTTGAGAAATGCTCTGGGATGTATCTGTCTGCTGAGGGCTTCGTCTGAGTGCTCTTCTGCCTCTCCTTTTTTCCTGCAGTGTCCTCCAGGCTGCCTGAATGTGAACATGAATGTGGCTGTGGTTTTTGTGGCAACAGCTTTCATACAGTTTTGGTCTCCCAGCTGTTCCTCCAAGTTCTGTTTTACTTCCCATGGTCAGAGGACCCTGCATGCCTCTGCAGCTCAGCTAGGGAGTCTGTCTGGCTCTGTTCTCTGCTGCACACTGCAGACCTTCCCTTGGGCCACAGTGTGGGCAGGATGTGCCACACTGGTTATGGGGCTGTTGGCCCTGTGCTGCTGCTGTCTGTGGCACTCTCCTCCTTTGCAGTCCTTTGTCACACAAGTTCTCCTGCCCTCTGATTACGAGTTCAATCTGCGCACTGGGTGGGCAGTCACAGAGCATTTAGAAGGGTTTTGTGAAGACTGTGAGCACTGGAGAATTCTGAACACTGTGTGGTCTGATGGTCTGATAGCTAATTAACTTGCAGCAAAAAACTGTGTCATAGTTCAGCTGGCCTGGGCTGATACCAGGGTCCTTCATGTGTGTGAAGAGCCCTTTGCCTCTCTGAAGAGCCCTTTGCTCCCTCAATTTGCTCAGCTGGTCTAGTTTTAGTTTCCCAGCACTTCAAAACTGACCTGATCTTTCCTATGGACGCTTGCAATTTTTTAATCAATCTTTTAAAGTCATGGAATGTGGGCTTGAGCATGGCCTGTCCTTTTGCCTCAGCAGGGCTGGCTGCACAGCCTGAAGGGTGCTTGTGCCAATGTTCATCATGCCAAGCTGCTGGGCAGTCACTGCTTCTCAGCATTGGGAGATCTCTGGATCATCCCTGGGGCATCTGGCATGATGCAACACAGGGATCCTTGGGGCCTCTTCACCTTCCAATGCTGGCAGCCCTTCTAGAAGCTGACCTGCAATCCAAGTGCACCTGCCTGGAAAATCTGGAGCCCCCAGCACACATCCCACAGGCAATCGGATGCAGCATTTGCTCAACCTCACAGGGCACTGGGACCCCTCACATGCACCAGTTACCACCCAAAAACTGCAAGCAAAGGCAATACAAGCAGAGTCTCATTTGTAATGTATTGTATCCTCTGGGGGTGTCAGGGCTGGGACTCCACAACCTCCTCAGCTACATTAGAGGTAATCAGCTCTGAGCCTTGAGCAAGGCTGTTTGCATGAGAACCCTTCTCAGAGCGAGGCAGAAGAAAGAGAAGGAGCTATGCATCCAACTTCTTATGGAGGTTTAATTGGGGCCTGTCCTTCTAGAAATTTCTAACACAAAGCCAAGGAGGATACTGGGAACCCACCTTTTATCTCTATCAAGTCAAGATGGGTCAAAAGGTGACAACCAATAACAAACACAGAATTAACATGAACTTCAGAAGCATGCTAAACAGGTAGTTCCTAAAAGCTGTCTTCTCTCCAGGGGAGAATAGGAGAACCACTAGCTGGGCCAGTTTCCCACAGTAATGGTGTTATCACAGCATGCACAGGCATCTTTAACATACCTGGTCACCCCGATACCTGTCCTTAAAGCAAATGTCCTTGGAAGGAGAAAGAGTTTGACCACTTCTGGTAAAGAGCCCTGAAGTGAGAAATGTGGGTGGAGTGACATGGATAAGATCTCAGGCACCCAGAAGTTCAACAAACAAGTGAGCAGATTAACTGAGTGCGTCTGCTTGGCACAGAGCCATGGTGGACTAATAAAAATTGCTCTAAGCAAGGCTGTTAATGAGACCTAGAACCAGCAGCCAAGTACACAAGCCAGCAGTAGTTTTGGTTATCCTGACTCAAACACAGAGTTGATGTCTGACACTCTTGGGCAGCTGGGTTATCCTGATCCTGATATCCAGCCTTGCCTCCTGAGCAGAGGCTGCAGATTTTTTCCCACCTGCTGGAGTCCGCACTGGGAAACTTTGCTGTGCAATTCTCCCAACAAGAACTTGTTGTATGTCTTGGTTCTCCAACTCTCTTCACCCTTCAGCCAAGACATCATCAAAGACTATCAAGGTGGAGCCACCTTAACATATTTGAACAGGTCACTTGAGTCACCTGAGAGTATAATCTGCAGCACCAGAGCTCTTTGAAAAGTACCTCCTAGCTCTCACTGCTATCACTGCTGATGGTGCACAGTGTCCAGGGAAGAGCCCTGCTCCTGCAGAAACACAATCCAATAGACTGTCCATTCCAATGTGGTTTGCACAGGGTCTTCCTGCTCCAGCTGAGGTGGTGCCACGTGTTGTAGCTGCTCCTAGGATGGCAGATCCTGTGTGAGGAGCGAGAGTGTGCCTGAATGAGGCCTTGTCTCTCCAAAACCCCTTCAACCAGGCATGCATTGCCAGGGGGGCAGCCTTGGATCAACCACCTTCAAACTCAGCTCTCTGTCCTGAGATCTGGGGGTGATGGTAGTGGAAATGCCCATTGAATTAAACCTGGAAGGTTCAACAGACACTGCTGCATGTGGCTGTTACACAGTGAAGGTACAGAGAGAGTCAGGGAGGCTGTAGAACAAGGTGGTCCTTGTCTCTCTGGTTTCTCAGATCTGTGATATTGGCTATGGGTCCTCCTGGCTTTTTCATTTCCTGGTGACCCTGACCAAAGGTCAGAAGCTTTTGATTGAGGGAATACTTTGTTAAAGCAGGACTTGGAGCTCTCTCCAAGCTCTGCTCAGGCAACAAGATGGTTTACAGGGCAGTAGAGCAGAGCAGACATCAGCACCATTTTCTGTCATTGCTGCCTGGGGTTATGCTGTTGGCAGCACAGCCCCCTCCCCATGTGCTGTGTGTGACATCAGGGCTGGGGTGGCAGCTGCTACTCCAGTGCTGTGCTGGAACTCTCCAGACCCATCTGTGAGAGCTTCTCCAGTCCAGGTGAGTGGTAGCTGTGAGGGTAAGGATGGTACTTCCCCCATGACATCGGAGGACAGGGAGAACTTTGATTAAGGAGCTGCAGTTATCTCTAATGCAGGTCATCCTGGGCCATCACAGCAACCAGTGCAGTAAAATACAAGGTATATAGCTGAGTGTGAGGGCTGGGAGGTGATGGAAGAGGCTGTAGGCTACAGCCCAAGTGTAGAAAGGGATGAGTAACCACACCAGGTTGAGTCTCTCTATTCAGTCTCTCCTATACCAAATCCAGGGAGCAGAGTATGGATAATCCATAAACACACACACCTTCTACATGAGGGACTGTGGCAGGGCACAGAGCAGAGGTGGGGTGTCCTCTCTCTGAATCTTCCACCTGGGCATAGCTTAGGCTGAGAAATGTCAGATTGGATTTATCTCACTTAACATTAGACTCTTTCTCTTAATGTCTGCAAATGAGCTGGCTCTGGCAGGGCATGTTTCACTTAAAAGTCTCTTTTAGAATGAGAAACACATTTCTTTCTGCCCTACTACAAAGGAAGGCTGTGGCCTGATGCTTATATTCAGTGGATGAATTCATCAAGTCTGAGAACAAAAAGGGTAGATAAACTATTTGCATAGCTGAGGAAGTATAAAAGCTTGCTTACAGCAAATGAACGGCTTTGATTCACTGCAGGACATTGCTGAAACCTGGGACAAGGGTGTTCTCTGATAGGATTTCAAGTCCCGTCTACTTTGTATCCGTTACTACCCTGTCTCCAATGCCAAGGATTAACACAACACAATGATTTTCAGTACCTTCAGAGACCAAAACATATTTTAAGAAAAAAACAGCTGGAACTGCATCTTCAGAGTTCCTCTGGTACCTGGACAAAAATATCACCATCTTCAGGGAGATGAAGTTTTTAAACCCTTTAAAGTTGTTGATCCCTTCTCTGGAGGGGTGATGGGATTGAGATGACAGGAAATCTCAGTTCCAGGCCAGCAGTGTCAGTGCAACTGCTCGAATTCAGGCTTGGTGAGGAAGTTCTGTGAAGAGTCAGGGGAAAACCCAAAGGCAAAGAACTGAGCACAGTGTAATGGGACACATGTTGTCAGGAAAGAGAGGGATGTGTGTAAGGTATTAAGCTCAGTTGTGCTTGGTACTTGTCCAAGGATGACCTAGGGGCTGTGCCAAGCTCAGCTGACCATAAACTGGTTTGAAAACAGCACAGCAGAGAAGCAAGAGCAGAGTGTCCTATGGCTGTGCTGGAAAGATCCTCTGAATAAGAAAATTGTGGTGGCTTGACAAAGCCAAATGCCAGGCACTCATGAAAGCTGTTTGCTCACCCTCTCCTGCTACAGTTGGGCAGAGAAGAGGGGAAAAAAATTAATGGAGGGCCCACGAATTGAGATAAGGACTGGGAAAAAACACTCTAAGGGAAAAATATGTTCAGGGTTCAAGGTATAAAGTAAATTTATTATTAACAGAGTCAGAGGAGGATAATGAGAAGTAAAATAAGCCTTTATAAAACCTTTTACCCCGCCCAGCCCTTCTCTCTTTCCCACTGACAGCACAGGGAGAAAGGGTGTGGGGGTCTTGGTCAGCTCATCACCCCAGACCTTCTGTTTTCTCAGGGCAGGGAGTCTTTCACCTGCAATGCCATGAGGTCCTTCCCATGAGACACAGTTCTCCGTGAACTTCTCCAGTGTGTCTAATCTCACAAGAGGCAATCTTGCCAAAGTTGCTGCAGAGTAGCTCCCCCAGGCAAGCAGTCTTCCCAAAACTGTTGTGGCTTGGGCCAGTTTGTCCTTGGGCGACATGCTGCTATAGTTTGGAAGCACAGGTCCTTTCTTTCTATTCATATCCCCACTGGATCAGCTTTCTCCAACATCCACCCACCCTGGCATGAACACTTTTCCCATGGGCTGCAAGTGAATTTCTGCATCCCCTGTGGACTTCATGCATTACAAGGGGACAGTTTGTTTCACCATAATCCTCACTATGGCCTGCAGAAGAATCTTGGCTCCGGTGCTTGGAGCACCTCCTCCCCCTCTTTTTCCACTGACCTTGGTTCTGCCATGTTTTTTTCCCTCACGTGTCCTCGCTTCCTCCTCTTCTCTGACTAGAAGAAAAACTGCTGCCCGTGAGGTACCATTGTCAACAAGTTCCACCAATTCAAAGATTCCTGCAGGATCCCACAGCTCCAGGAGGTTGATCTTATCTGGGTTCAGCGCTGGAGAATTGCTCATCATGCTTCTGCTGCTGGCCATGTGGCCCTGCCACCATCTCCACGTGGCCCTGCCACCATCGTGTGGACAGTGGTGGCTGCCGTGGCACTGGCACTGTTTAACGCCTCTGTGCATGTGTTGTTTTGATTTTCTTCTTAAATCTGTCATCACAGAGGTGTTATCAGCCTCTCTAATTGGGCCAGCAGGGTGCCCATGTTCAGAGCCATCAGAGACTGTCTCTGTCAGACTTGGTGGAAGCTTCTAGCAGCTTCTCACAGAAGCCACTTCTGTGGCCCTCCCCTGCTGCCAAAAAAACAGGCGCTGCCAAATCAACACAAAACCAAAATTGACCAGACTGGAGCCCTCAGTTGAGACTCATGGGCTGTATAAATTAAAATGAGAATGACCCCTTAGACTAATGAAATCATAAATCTAGTGCTGGAGGACTGTGCTGTGTTGCTATGAAGCGTTTGCACAAGTATTGGAAGTGAACAATACTGGGACGGAAATACTGGATCCTTGATGGACTGTGGGGCAGATGAAGTTACCAATGGCTTCAGCTAGCTGAGACAGCTGCTTTCTTACAACTTTTCCTGTAAAGGGAAAATGGAATAAGCTCAGAGAATAAAGAACATACAGCAATTTTACAAAATAATTTGTTGGAAATGCGGGTTTGGAGATTCTGGAGAAGTGCACAGAGGAAATGTCTAAGTGAACATGTTTGGGATAAGGTAAAGGAAACAACTGATGGACTTTCAGGCTGCAGAGGGTGTGCAGTGTGTATGTGTGGGTATTTTTTACTTTTAAGCTAAAATGAACCTTTATTATCCTAGATCAGAGCTCAGGAACATGACCTGAAATAACTTGCAGGACTGTAGAACAAAAAGGATGGGACAGGTTCTAGGAAATTCTTGGAGGATCAGGAACTGCTCTTTGGGCTGGAGAGGACAAAAATGACATGGTGTGACAGGTGCAAAATCGCTGTAGAGACAGATAAGATGCTTGTTTCTTCATGCAGCAATAGCCAAATCTTTATTGCTCACAGCTTATATTTGTATCATTTTCTAAAAGCATTGTGTTTAATTACTAATTTTTTGCGACTCAGTTTATTGGTTAGTAGTGGCTCGTGTGTGTACGTGTTAAAGACTTTCTTCTCTAATGATGTTTACATATTTGTCTCCTGGGAAGATGTTTCACATGGGTAGAATCTTTCTTGACACAGGTGCAAATTCCTTCTCACAGGAACTTGTTAGGCTATCTGTTAGCTGTACCCAGATGAGGCAGCAAGGCCTGAACCATGATTTTACAAGGCCTTTATTTTGTAAGGTTTTACCCATATGCAACCGTGCATATGGCTGAGCAGATATTCCTTCTGTGCAAGAGGCTGTACCCTAATCTCTGGGAGCACTCCCAGTCTTTGTGTGTGGTTTGGAGTCCTGTTGGTTCTGTAGCACAGTACAGCAGGAAAAATGCTGGGATATACTGAATGATGCCCATATGGAAGTGGTACATGGGAATAACTCTTCTTTGTTAGTGTCACACCTCAGCTTAAACATGCTCAATGACATCAGCACAAACCTGGGGACTAAACTCCCTAAAATAGTGACTCCAAGGCCACAGCACTGGGACAGACAGCAGATGTGAACTGGGAGAGTTTGGAAGAGCGGTACAGAGTTTCTGCAAGATCAGCAAGATCAGCAAGAAAATGAATTTGCATGCAGGAATGAGGTTAGGTTTGTCCAAAGGCTCAACACAGGTGGAGCAGCTGCAGCTCCTTGTTCCCAGGTCCCCAGTGAGTCTGACCAGCATGAAACAGCCACAGTAGAGAATTTACATACTTGCATATATCTTGTACAGATCCCTCCAGCAGTTGTGCTTAAACAGTTTCCCAGTAGCTGTCCCTGCATCTCAGGTCTCCCTAGTTTCTGACACTGAGAAATAGGAGCTCCTGAGTTCCACCCCCTTGCTCCTGTTGCTCAGAACCCTTCACACAAAAGGGTGTGTGGGGCACTGAGTTCTCATGCACTGCCTTCCATTCCCTGCCTTTTGTTCCTCCTCTAAACATCCCCAAATGCCTTGTGCAATCCTCAAATGCCTTTCTGGAATCATACTGCCCTCAGGCAGGGACCCTTCTCAGCCTGGGAGTCTGTCTAGAGTGTTGCTCCCACCTGGACTGTGAGGTTGCTGGACCAGGATGTCAGAGGATGGCCCATGATGGACTAGGATAAACCATGAGGCTGCCAGCTGTGCTCAGCTGTGCCTGGGAGGAGCTGGGGTTGGGTGCTGTGTTCACTCTCTCTGCGTTACTTAGGTTCCATCCTTGTTTCTTTGTTTGTGGAGACGATCCAACAAGAACTGCAGAAATACAGTTCCTGGGGAAAGGTGGCCTGGAACACAGTGTCTCTTAGAGAATACCAACAATGAGAATGACCTTGAAGAGTTATTGGATGGGAAAATTAGACATGGTGAAGAAAAAATGGTTAAAACCTGCAAGTAATCAGTGCAGACAATTTTAGTAAAAGCAGGTCGACATTTCCCTCTATTTCAGAGACAAAGAGTTTGGGATGTTGGAGCACATGGCAACATGCAGTGCGTCTCTGAGGCTAGGCTAAAAACACTTCCTTGATGTGAACTGCTGAGGATGAAGGCACAAATTGATTTTTCCTTGGGGGAAGGTTTGCAAGGAGGAGAAATCCAAAGAGAGGTCCAGACAAACATGTTTTGCTGAGCTCTGGCTGAAGACCATCTTTCCAAACTGCAATTATTCCAGCTCATTGGAACAATGATAAACAGTCTCTCTGTCCACAGGATTTCTGGGACTCCACAAGTGCACTAAACATTGTCTGGCAAGTTGATGAAGATGTTGAAGAGGAGTGACATGAGTGTTTGTCCTCACTAGGGACATGTCTCTCCATCTTTGACTGAAAATACTTTGCAGCCAACATCCTTCTTTCCTAAACATTAACCACCTCCTCTTGAAAAATAAGCTGTTACTTTGACAATGGAAATAATCTATTTACTAGTTTGTCTGATATAATATTTGTTCTTTCACTGTTCCATAAATAATTCTAACCAAAATCACTGCTGGATTTTCAGACCAACTTCTCCTTTTTCAGGAATGCCTCCTGTTCTGGGCTCTGGGATCATGTTAGGGAATGCTTTCACCTGCACAGCTGGCAGGGTTGAAAGCAGCCGTTTGCAATGACACTTCTGGGTGATGCTCAGCAGCACAGACACTGCTTTGTGTGCATCTACTTTCAGAGATCCCTTGGAACCTGGGCAAGGGCTTGTCAAGCTCTTGCTTCCCAGAAGCCTGCAGAGGTACTTGACCATAATTTTGAGGTACATGAGTGCCACTTCTCTTGATCCAGGTCAATGGAGCCAGGTTGGGAGAACTGAGGGTGTTCACCTGGAGAAGAGAAGGCTCCCAGGAGAGCTCAGAGCCCCTTGCAGGGCCTAAAGGGGCTCCAGGAGAGCTGGAGAGGGACTGGGGACCAGGGCCTTGTCTTGGTTTTTGAGACAGTTATCTGTCAGGGAAGGCAGAAAAAAAAATTGTAAGTCTCTACTCTCTCTCTCTGAATTATTATATCTCGAAAACACGGAGTTCTCAGGCAGAGATATGGGGATAGGAATAACAGTTCTTTACTAATATATATATATATATATATAAAGGTA
>VWYI01000358.1:13649-27901 GCA_013399455.1 Anthoscopus minutus | reverse complement strand
AACCTCCTCTCCCAGCAGAAACAGCTCCGAGAGTGTCTGTGCTGCTCTCCCCAAAGGACCCAAAAACAAACCCGCTCCCCTCTCCACTGTCCCCGGGGGCTCAGCTGATCCTTTTGTCTTTTAAAGTACCGATGATGTACCAGTCATCAAGGCTTTTTCTCTCAGCTAAATGGGAAAAATTCTAACAGCTAAGAAACGGAAAAAAACCAAAACATGTAACCCCCAACAGGCCTGGAGGGAGAGGACACAGGGAATGGATTCCCACTGCCAGAGGGCAGGGCTGGATGGGATATTGGGAAGGAATTGCTCCCTGGGAGGGTGGGCAGGCCCTGGCACAGGTGCCCAGAGCAGCTGTGGCTGCCCCTGGATCCCTGGCAGTGCCCAAGGCCAGGTTGGACATTGGGGCTTGGAGCAGCCTGGGACAGTGGAAAGGTGTCCCTGCCCATGGCAGAGGGTGGAATGGGATGGCTTTTGTGGGTCCTTTCCAACCCAAACCATTCTGTGACTCTGATTCTGGGGTAAATTGAGGCCCATGCGAGTGAAAAGTTCCCACAAGAGAGAAATTCTGCTATTGCAGCAAAGGAAGCAAACTCTAGCTGGACACTAACGTGACAATGAATAGCAAAAAAACTTCCAGAATTGCTTGAGTTCTTGTCCTTGCTGGCAGAGGGTACGCTGGATGTTTGGTTAAAAGGTCTCCAGGAAACCCTGGTGTCTTCAGTGCCATAGAAAATGTCCAAGGGATTGAGAGTTTTCCCTGGACATCATCAGGGAGGAGATATCCCAAGGCTCGTGGCGTCTTGTTCCTGTGCCGGACTCCAAAGTTCTTACTGCTGTCTGTGCCCTCAGGTGCACAGGCCTCAGTGGTAGAAGGGGCTATTCCAGTGCTGGAAGGGTCTCTCCCACTTGGAACACATGCCATATTGCAAAGTGATTGCCTTGGCCACAGCCTGAATCCAGTGCCCTTTGACTGCTGCAATATTAGGCAGATTGGGAGCTCAAGGTTTCTGATCTGACTTTTATTGCCTTTTTTTTCAATGTTCTGTGTTCCAAATAAGAGCTCTGAGGAGAAATTGAGCTTCAGGCTGTTATTTTTATAAATGATTAGAATTTTCTGTCCATTAGCCATTCTGACATCTTCCAGCTCCCTTTCATGTCTCTCCCTGTGTTCCTTGTTGTCTTTGTCAGCTTTTCTTTCCTCACCAAAATGTTACCTACAGCCCAAGGTCGAGGATGACCCCACACATGATAATCTCTCTGACACATCCAGCTTTATGCCCTCCCTCCTGGCCTCAGGACTTCCTCCTGCTGAAGTTGATGATGCCACAGGGGTTAAGAAACCAAACATCTTTAATGCAGACAAATAGGAAAAGGAACAGAACAGTACAAAAAAAACTTGCCTCAAACTGCCCTCATCTTACAGCTACCTCAGGGTTTCATGTCTTATACCTTCCAAAGTGAGACATTTCACACTCCATGGAGATTGCAACACTTTAAATGAGACTTCCCAGGCTGGTAACCCCTGGTGCACTCAGTACACCCAGATTCCAGCCCCTGGCATTTCTCTCCCCACAACACAAAAGCTGCTCCCCTTCAAGCCTGCACAGGCAAGCACTGACTTCTGTCCTCACTTAAACTCCAGACTAAAACCTGGAAACCCAGTACTTGCATTCCTGGGCCAAAGGGGCCCTCAGTGCCATTAAATCAGGGTACCTGTGTGAGCTGAGAGTTATAAATGCACACAGCTCCTCATTGGAGTTTATGTTTCAATGCAAAGCTCATTTTGCTGTCTTCAATTAAGATTTTTATTATTTTTAACATTTGAGGTTCATTAAGGTTTTTATTGACAAAGTTCAACTGAAGTTAATAATTTGCACAAAATAAAACCAACTTTCGTAAAAGCTCTGCACAAAGCCTGGGGAATGTTCGTGCAGCTCTTCCTCTCAGAAGCCAACACCTCTGCTTGGGATTTGCAGTGGTTTGGGGGAGAACCCTCTGGTTGCACTGAAGGTCTCATAGGAGGCAGGCAGTGCTTCTTCCAGCACCCTCATCTTCACTCTGCTCTTTGCTGTGCCTCAGTGCTCTGCTGGACGTTTGCTCTCTCCTCCTGCCTGAGTGCCAAGCAAAAACTTCATCAGCCGGACACAGAATATAATTTCTCCTAAAATACATGAATTTCCTGTCTTGAGGACCTACAAGGATTGTGGACATTTCTGATCAGAGAAGCTGCAGCTGTTTCTTAATATTGTCTCATCTAAAAGTGCATCAGAAGAGTGCTGGGGATACTCCAGCCTTGGAGGAGCATGTTGGAATGTTGCTTACACTGTCTGCTTGTTGAGAAGGAACAAATGTATAAATCAGATCCTCCAGTAAGAGGGAGATGCAAAAGAAATGCAAATATATTGAGAACCACTTGTCTTTCTCAGGCTCTGCATCCCATGGTTTTATAGGCTGGATGGATAAGGTCCTCTCCTGGGAACAGGAGTCACATTCCTTTGGCTGAAGGAGTCCCCTCAGCCACAGCTGCAGAGGACAGAGCTGGAGGGCTGCATAGTCCTCTCTCTGCTCTGCTGTGACCCAATGGCTAAGTAAGACTCTGGAGGGAATTTTGTTTTGTATGTTTAAAGATTGGTTATGTTAAATATTTCTTTCACCCACAAATTTCTTCCTTTCAGTCTGGTTTGTCTCCCCGAAATTTCAGTTCTGACCCTAAAAATGTCTGTATGGTGAATCCCAGGGTTGGATTTAACAGCGCATTTATCATGATCCAAAATCTTCAGGAAAGAGGGCTTACCTTGTAAATCCATCTTTCAGTGTCCTGGTTGTCACTCACACCCCATGGCACCATGGGGGACAGGCAGGACTCTTCTGCTTGTTTGGACAAGTGCTTCAAACACTCGATAAACTCCTGGAGCTGCAAACCCCCTTTGGGCTGCCGGGGAAAGTGAGGGCTGACATCCATCCGTGTATTAACAACCACACCAACACAGGCATGGGCACACCCTTCTGCCACCTGTCATCGTGCTCAGTGATGCCAGGAGGACACAGAGTTCACAAGGGTCACTGGGATTACCAAAGCCATTTCCAGCAGTCACTCCTCTCAACATCCAGGCAGCCTTGTGGGTCTCCTGGAACTTGTGCTAAATCAGCACATAAAAACACCTCCTGCTCCTTCCTGGTGATTTGAATTCTGTGCATTTGTAGAAGGAAAGACTCTTCCAACACTTCATCTAAATTATTATTCATGCTCAGTTTACTGTTTGTCTGTTTTTTTAAACACAACTGAAATTCATCATAAATGTCTCATGAGTAAACAAAGGTGTTAATCTATTTGCTAAGCACAGCTGCTGTTTGCTCTGCTGCAGAGAATATGATACAAAAACAGCCTTTCTGTGATACAGTGTCAGGCATGCCTAAAGAATGCCCTCCATCTGCCTTTGGGGATATGGAAAGATCAGGGACACAGGCTGGCTTTCCTTTGGGACTTGGTGATCTTGAACATCTTTTCCAACCCATAGGATTCTGTGATACAAAAAGAGCATGAGGTGAGGGAAGTTGATTTGATGCAGGACATTGTTGTCATCAGAGCCCCAAGGCACCCAGCTCTGCGTTTCCATAGCAGGGCAGAGCTGTCCCACACAGGGAAGGAAAGGGGAAACACATGCCTTCTGGACACCTCTGTCACATGTCCTGCAGGACATCAGCTCTGTTGTGGTCCCAAGCAATGAGACAAGGAAATCTCTTTCATGGCTACACAGGGCTTGGCCAGAGCTGTCAATGGGTGAGAACATGGCCAGGATCAATGTGCAGAGGCCAGTTGCCTCAGGGCACCTGGCCTCCAGCCTGGCCTCAAGTATCCTTCACGTGAAATGAGAGCAACCTATTGCTCTCTCCTGCCGACACTCAGGGCTGGGCAGCACCAGCTGAACTGGGTGGGCTAACATCACTGTCCTTCAGCTGGTCTTGTGCCCCTTCCAGGGGGTACCCAGTGCCAGGGTGTCCAAGGACCAACACTTCTTGTTGGTCCCTTTCCTTGGGAAGCAGCCCTTAAAAACAAATAAGTCCAGGAAGAGTGGCCATGCTTCAAAACAGAGATCTTGAGGGACCTGAAAGATGAGTCAATGAGGCAAACACCCAGCCTGGATGGACAATAAGGTTTTGTTGCATTCTGTGGCTGCAGGATCAGGTTCAGAGAGGTCTGGTGACTGGCATGAGACACAACGAGATGGGTCTCTCCTTGTTTAAGTCTAAAGATCCATTTATTTGGGGGTGACACCAATACAGGGACACACTCAGCTTAACCCCATAGGCAAAGAATTCCAAACAGGCACAGGGTGGTGGGATTTATAGGGCAAGGGTGGAGTTTTACCATTTTTGGGCTTAGAAGATACATCCCCCAAGGCAGAGGGGTGGGGTCCACCCTTCCAGGGACTCAAAGCCATGCCTCTAAAAACAAAATCTTTGTTTCCCTTGGGTGGGGCACCGCACAAGGTTTTGAAGGAATGAAGGAACTTAAGAATAAAAAGAGGATGGGTCAGATTTCTCAGGAAATATTTAAGCGGGTTGCTAGGGCATGTAAGAAAAAAATTAGAGAAGCCAAAGCTCAGTTCAAACTTAATTTGGCAACTTTTTTTAAGGATAATAAAAAATGCTTTTACAAATATATTAATGGCAAAAGGAAGGGTAAGACCTTCCTGTGGATAAGGAAGGCTCTACTGGATGCGGGAGGGAATTTAGTGACTGCGGATGGGGAGGAGGCAGTTGTGTTTAATGCCTTCTTTGCCTCAGAAAGCATTTAGTGGAAAGACAGCTTGTCCTCAGGACAGCTGTCCTTCGGGGCTGGAAGATGGTGTCACGAGCAGAATGGTGCCTCTGTTATCCAGGAGGCAGTAGTCAGGGAACTGCTGAGCTGCTTGGATGTTAATAAATCTATGGGACCGGATGGGATCCACCCCAGGATGAGGTGAGCTGACAGATCAGCTTGCAAAGCCACTCTCCATCATTTTCCAACAGTCCTGGCTCACTCGTGAGGGTCCAGATGACTGGAAGCTGGCCAATGTGACACCCATTCACAAAAAGGGTGGAAAGGAGGATCCTAGTAATTACAGACCAATCAGCCTGACCTCAGTACCTGGCAAGATAATGGAGCAATTTATACTGAGTGACATAAAGCATATACAGGATGATCAGGGTATCAGCCCTAGCCAGCATGGGTTTAGGAGGGGTAGATCCTGTTTCTCCTTTCATGACCAGGTGACCCATCTGGTGGGTAAGGGAAAGGCTATGGATGTTGCCTATTTGGACTTCAGCAAAGCCTTTGACACTGTCTCCCACAGCACACTCCTGGAAAAGCTGGCAGCCTGCAGCTTAGACAGGAGCACTCTTTGCTGGGTTAAGAACTGGCTGGATGGCCAGGCCCAGACAGTAGTGGTGAATGGTGCTGCATCCAGCTGGCAGCCAGTCACCAGTGGTGTCCCTCAGGGGTCTGTGCTGGGGCCAGTTTTGTTCAGTATTTTTCTTGATGACATGGATGAGGGTGTTGAGTCCTTCATTAGTAAATTTGCAGATGACACTAAGCTGGGAGCGTGTGTCGATCTGTTGGAAGGTAGGAAGGCTCTGCAGAGACACCTGGAAGAGTGGAATGGATGGGCGGAATCTGATAAGATGATGTTCAATAAGTCCAAGTGCTGAGTCCTGCATTTTGGCCACAAAAACTCCCTGCAATGTTACAGGCTGGGGATGGTGTGGCTGGACAGTGCCCAGGCAGAAAGAGACCTGGGGGTACTGGTCGACAGCTGACTGAACATGAGCCAGCAGTGTGCCCTGGTGGCCAAGAAGGCCAGTGGCATCCTGGCCTGTATCAGGAATAGTGGGGCCAGCAGGAGCAGGGAAGTCATTCTTCCTGTGTGCTTGGCACTGGTGGCTACTGGAGGCTACTGAGTGCTGTGTCCAGTTCTGGGCCCCTCAGTTTAGGAAGGACGTTGAGACGTTTGAACACATCCAGAGGAGGGCAACGAGGCTGGTGAGGGGCTTGGAACACAAGCCTTGTCAGGAATGGCTGAGGGAGCTGGGGTTGTTTAGCCTGGAGAAAAGGAGACTCAGTGGTGACCCTGTTACTCTCTACAGCTTCCCGAAGGGTGATTGTAGTCAGGTGGGGGTTGGTCTCTTTTTCCAGGCAGCAACTGACAGAATGAGAGGACACAGTCTTAAGCTGTGCCAAGGGAAATTTAGGCTGGAAATTAGGAAAATGTTTTTTACTGAAAGGATGATAAAGTACTGGAATTGTCTGCCTGGGGAAGTGGTGGAGTCACATCTCTGGAGGTTTTTAAAAAAAGGTTGGATGTGGCACTCGGTGCCATGGTTTAGTTGAGATGTTAGGACTGAGTTGGACTCGATGATCTTGAAGGTCTCTTCCAACCTAGTGATTCTGTGGTTTTGTTTTGTTTTTTTTTTTTGTGTCCTCAAGACAGGAAATTCATGTATTTTAGGAGAAATTATACTCTGTGTCCGGCTGATGAAGTTTTTGCTTGGCACTCAGGCAGGAGGAGAGAGCAAACGTCCAGCAGAGCACTGAGGCACAGCAAAGAGCAGAGTGAAGATGAGGGTGCTGGAAGAAGCACTGCCTGCCTCCTATGAGACCTTCAGTGCAACCAGAGGGTTCTCCCCCAAACCACTGCAAATCCCAAGCAGAGGTGTTGGCTTCTGAGAGGAAGAGCTGCACGAACTTTCCCCAGGCCTTGTGCAGAGCTTTTATAATTGCATTTTATTGGTGTAACCTATAAACTTTCATTGAAACCCTGTCAGTAAGAACCTTAATGAACATCAAATGGTGAAAGTGATAAAAATATGAATTGAAGAGAGCAATACCAGCCCCACATCCTGGCGGACACATCTGTCACTGAAGGCTGAGTGTCCCTGGGGGGATGGCCAGGCCCCAGGCTACCTGGAGCAGTCTCCCTTGCCTGTCAGAGCAGCTCCTGTGCCGGCAAAGCAGCTCTGCAGAGCATCTCTAGGACTCCTCCCACCTCAATCTCCAGCAGTTATAGAATGGCTCAGCCATGTGGTAGGAGGTACAGTAATGTCCTTTCCCAAATACGTTAGTGTTAACACTGCTAACGGGATATTCTCATTATGCCTGAAAATTCCAGTCCCACTGGGTTTGTGCGCTATAGATGTGCAAATCCAACTTTATTATCCATTACTCTAGCATTTCTGGGTTGTGCTCAGCATGATTTAAGTGAAGAACAGTGGTGGCTGATGACTGCAAAGGTATCTAAGTGTGCTGGGGATTTAAACAGAACAACTCAGACATATCACTTTGAAAAGTGGCTTCTCTGGGAAGAAAAGGGCTTTTTGGAAGGAGTTTTGCTGAGTGAATATTAAATCAATTTGGCCATAGTTCCTTGGGAGCATATCTGTTCCTCATGTTTTAGCCTGGACCCAATCAGTACAGACCAGCATAGCCACTTTATGGGCTCTCCTGAGTGCTGCTAATTGAACACTTCCCTCCCTGCTCATTTCCTAGGAATTGCTTGAAGAGCCCAATCATTTCACCTTTGGCCAGTTGATGAATGAAGGTACCTCCTCAGATTTACTCTTGGATGTGAATCAGCCCCTGAGGTACCTTATTTTTGCATGGGAAAGTTTTTGGAACATCTCTGTGTTGTCAGACAAAGCCAAGAAATGAGAAGCTGATGGAGGTGACAGAGGCAGAAGGAACTGGAAGATTCAACAGGGCTCAGTTGCTACCTTTGTGTTGGCAGGTGGAAGGGAAGGGGCGGTGACAGTCCAAGTGAGATCAGAGTATTCTGGATCGGCTTTTCACTAAAAAGTATTTTTTTTCTTCATAAATATAAAAAACTTTATAATACCCAAATGCATGTCACAGTGGTTGGAGATTTCTCACATGCAGGTATTTGTTTGCTATAAGAAAATTATCATCAGCATTGAAAAAGAGGACAAAGAAAAAGGGAGATCACAGGGCTTTTTCCAATCTAATTTTTGAATCACCTCCAGAAAGCATGTCTTCACTAAAATAAATTGATGCAGGATATGTTTGTGTGGCTATTGTGATACACCTGTAATTTCCCTACTCCTGTTTATAAAAGCCTCAGAACATGATCATGGAACAAAACCAATAAGGAGCAATTCCAGCCAGTTCCCTCATTTACGGGATGAATCTCACACTGTGAATAATGAAGAGCGACTGGCTGAAATAAATAGTTGACAATCAGTCTGCCTGGCTGGGCTTGGGACATGCAATCAGACAAGTTGCAGCACAATCCTGCTGGATGCAAGGTCACTGTCTGAAAACAAAAAATGCAGGTTGCAATTACCTGGTGGAGGATTGCACCCTGCGGAGCCCAGAGGGAGCAGGGCCATGCTGGAAAATGGGGAATTGTAAGGGTTAAGATGTCCATGATTGAGGAGAGATAAACCATGCACCAACAAATCTGAGGGAAGGGTACACACAGCCAGGACAAGGCAGGGCTGCTACCAAAAAATTAATGAAAAGATACAGATTCAAGATTCAAAGCCAAAGCATTGCCACTTGCAGGGGATGAGCCCTTGGCAGACTTCACACAGTGGAAGACATTGATTGTCAAGTGGGAGCACAAGAGTAAACGTTGGACTCTGATGTGCCAAGGAGCCTTGTGCCAAGTGGAAGGTGAATTTGATCTCTTGGGTGTTCCCAGAAAAATCAAGAGCTTTCCAAAGAAACAGAAACCCACTGAAACTATCTAAATGCTCCTGGAAGTTTTTTCCTGTCTGGAAGCAAGATTTCCACTGTTCAGCCAGAAAGAGGAGATGGAATGAATCAAGCTGGAGTGATGGGAGTGCCCTCCTTCAGCAGAGGTGCTGTTGCAACCAGTCCTGCCTCTCTGGTGATTCTGCAGGGCTTGGAGCTGTTGTGCACCTCAGAGGAGATACCATGGAGATCCGGGGCTCTGGGAACAAGCCATGGAAGTGTCCTGGATGTAGCCGGAGAACCTGGTGTATCCTTTCAGGGGCCTTTGTGTGGCTGGGTAGTTGGGACAGGAGCTACAGCAGGACACATTGCACTCCTGCCACAGTATTCCCAGCAAATCCAAGAACTTCTCCCCATTTCACTGCCCCATCTCTGAGCTTGGAAAGCAGAGACCTGGCTGGTGGTGCTGAGACACAGAGGTTGGACTGGGAGGGTGTGGAGCTGGTGATGCTGTGTGCTAGAAGGCTGATAAGGAAAGGAAGGAAAGCTGGGATGGACAGGGATACTAAAGGAGAATCACTGTCTTTGAGAAGGATAAAGAGAAGCAGGCAAAGAAGGCATGGTGAGCAGGGTCACACTTGCTGAAGAGTTGGAAATGGGCAGGACAGGGCTCCTGGCTGATCCATTCATGGCCCAGTGCACCCAAAGGTTCCTTGGGACTAGGGAAAGGAGCGAAGGAAAAGGTCTGAAGAGAAAATGGGTGGGGACAATCAGACACCAGCCAGTTCTCCCAGCATCCCTCTGTGGAGCTGCAGCCCATCTGGGAAAGCAGAACATGGGGACAAGGATTTTACTGGAAATGTGGAATGTGGGTACTCACAGGTCTTTATAACGTGAGTATTTGCATAGCACTCAGCTTGAGATATGCACAGCCTTGAAGGGAAATGGAAAATCCAAATCTGAGCTGAACATTTAGGGAACGTTGAACATGAACATTGCTCTTCAGGGAAGCCAGCAGAGCTGTCTCTGACACCCTGAGTGTGGGTGCTGATGATTTGTGGGTGTAACCTGTGGTCAGCAGAGCCACAAAGACAGCCCTGGCTCTCAGAGTGTTCACACTGCACAGTATGAAAAGTTAAGCTGTGCAGGTCTCAGATCAAGCAGCATCTGCTTGGTATTGCCTTTCCTAGGAAAATTATGGATTCTTGGCAGCAAGCTAATAAACCAATCAGCAGGAATTAGCATCCTTTGAGGAGTGAACTGTCGGGTGGCATTCAAGGAGTAGAATATCTTGCCTGAGCGAAGTAAAGTCTGAAGGAGCTCTGAGTAAGGAGGGGCTGTTCCATGGGGCTCTCTCTGGAGCACTGTCCCCAAGCCTGCTGCATAGGTGGGGAGCCTGGGCTGACATTTCAGATTCACAGAGTGCTTCTGAAGCAAGCTGGCTCCTCTGCCTTGTTTTCCAGGGGTTTTTCCTGCAATCTGGAGCTGTGCCTTGAACAAGGAACATGCTCCAAATGGGCACGTCAGGTCATGGGGCTGTTCAAGATTTTGATCTATTACTAAAATGGTGCTTTTTACTTTGTGGAACACCTGAATTTTTAGTAGAAACACTTCAATCAAAATGCAAAATCACCAGACCCAGAACTGTCCACTGACTAATTTTCCTGCCATCACACTGAATTCTGCACTTTCTGTGTTCCCACATCTCAGTGGGATGGGAGCTCCTCCCCAGCATACACCATGAAACATCATGTGAAAAATGAGGTTCACCCTTTTGGTACAATTTAAAAAATTAAAAATTTAAAAATTAAAAAAATAAAAAGACAATTAGGAGACAAAGCGAAGTGTTAAAATGGCCAGGTGCTTTGGCACTCTTCCAAGAGTACACCTGCTTTTTAGGAAACACGCTTAATAAACCATTTCTAAAAGGTTTCTTATAACTAGTTTACACTTTCCAGAAACTGTTTAGCATGGCCATTCCTTGGATCTGCCTTCTTAGAGCATGCATGCTTCTTGGCTTGTGGTTTTCATCCTCTTCACCTTTTCATTTGGGCCTTGGCTCCTTCTTTTCACAGACAGTGAGAGTTGGTACCTGGCATGTCAGCAGCAGGGTCCCCCTCATCTGTTCAGTGGATGTTATCTCAGCCAAGACAGTTCAAGCAGAACTATCAGCTATTCCACTACTGACACACGGAGACAAGACTCTAAAACTCAAAGACAGAGTGAGTTTTAAAGTAGATATGTTTATTCGGCCGGACGCATGTGGGACATTTCCACAAATACATGCGTGTCCCTTGCTTACACACGTGTTCTTTTATCTCCTGGAATGTTACATATGCATTAAGTTTCACCATGGGTCATTTCCTGGCTCTCCTCCCTCTCCGCTCTGTATGCTAATCAGCTTATCAGTCCTCTGCACCTGCGCAGCTGTCTCTGGTGGTCGTCCTGGACCTTGGGGGTTGTAAAAGGGATGAAGTAAGAATGGTCTTCTTCGGGCTGACTTTTCGACCCCGCTGCTTTGCACATGCCCATTGATTCCTTGGTCATGGTTCAAGCCAGGGGTCAGGATCCATCTGTTCTCAAAACAGAAGGAGCTCCATTTTTTACACTCTTTATCCTGTTTTCATATACATTCTTCCTCCTTATCAGGCGTCTTCTTGCTGTCTGGCATGTAGTTTCTTCCTTTCCCACAGGCCAGGACACGGTATATTCTCACGTTACCTAAGGATGTGGCTCTAAGCAATATTCATTATTTTATATGCCTATTACTATTCAATACCTTCTAATTTCTATGATTAATATCTTCTAATTCTAACCTCATGTTTCACTACTATGCCTAAGTTTAGTCAAAATAAAAACTATGGCAAAACTACTTGAACAATATATATAACTTATTCCAATATTTTGCAAAAAGCCAATATTATAATATATATTTATAACAATCAGAAAAATGGTGCTGTCCTACCTTCAGATTTAGGCCAAAAGATTTTCATAAGAATTAAACATTCTGGAGAGGTTTACATTTTTTCCCTGTCAATAAAAAAACTATCCTGAGAACTAGCATTCCATAGAACCAACACACCATCCCTCATCCTCCCATCCTGGTGACTTGCCATGGCCCTGCACATGCTGAGAAGGGAAAGACAGGACACCTTGGCAAGATCTCTGCTTACTGTGAACCAGCACTGCTCCCTTCCAGGGCCGCAGATGCCATGGGAAATACAATTGTTCCATGGCTCCTCTCTCTGCTGACCTGCTCCCGGCGTGCAGCCTCCATGCTGGTGTCAGCAGAGCAGGGCTGGTCAGAGCTGTGATAAGTGGGTGAGAAGAGCCCTTGAGGATGGTGATGTGAACCATCTGGCACATGTGTGGAGACATACTGCTGCCAGACCTGCACTTCCAGCTCCATTAGGCTCAATTAGAGTGCATTGGAATATTTAGCACAGGTTCAAGTGAAAGTGACTGGCAATGGTGTGCTGGGCTCAGTGGAGCTGCGGGGTTGGCTCATCAGGAGCCAGTGAGAAATACTGGATGAGCACAAAGCCCCATGTCCGGGTGCTGGGGATTAGGTGTCCTCCCTTTTGTTCCTTCTTACCTATGGAATTTTTCCCCCATTTAGTTGCCGGGGAAACCTGTCTGCTGATATACTGATTAAGAAAGACAAAGAGTTTGGCTGGGCCCGGGGGGAACATGCTACAGTGCCAGCTGCCACTGCGGAGCTGCTGAAGACATCATATCCACTGGCCTGGGACTTTCTGCTTATCCCTGCCGTTTGCAGCGAGGTGCTCCTGAGAGCCCTGCAGGAGCTCCGGGACTGACTTCCCACAGAGGGGTTTGTGAAACAGATTCTCTCCTCAACCCTCCCCATCTTGGCTGAGAAGGCTGCCACAGGGTCCCTGTTTCTGTTTTGTTGTTAATACTGTAGTTATTGCCGTCTGTTTGCCTCGTTATACATACTAGTAAAGAACTGTTATTCCTATCCCCAAATCTTTGCCTGGGAGCCTCTTGATGTTCAAAATTATAATAATTCGAAGGGAAGGGGTTTACACTTTTCATTCCAAGGGAGGTTCCTGCCCTCCCTAGCAGACACCTGAGTTCCAAACCAAGACTCAGGGGAAGTAGAGTGATGCTATCAGGGCACCCTTGGAGCTCATCATGCTGCTGTGTCTGTTGTGCATCAGCCTCTTGAGGCTTTGGGGAGACTTTAGAGCCCCTTCCAGTGCCAAAAGGGGGCCTACAAGAGGCTGAAGAGTGACTTACTGCAAAGGCCTGCAGAGACAGTACAAGGGGTAGTTGGTTTAAGCTGAGGATGGTGGATTTAATGTGGATATTAAGAAGAATTTGTTCCCTGAGAGGATGGGCAGGCCCTGGCACAGGTGCCCAGAGCAGCTGTGGCTGCCCCTGGATCCCTGGCAGTGCCCAAGGCCAGGTTGGACATTGGGGCTTGGAGCAGCCTGGGACAGTGGGAGGTGTCCCTGCCATGGCAGGGGTGGAACTGGATGGGCTTTAAAGTCCCTTCTCACCCAAACCATTCCATGATTCTGTGATTCTATGAAATGCTGTGCTTGAGACACACAAAGAGCATAAAAAGGCCACCGAGCGTTGGAGCTGAGGGAATGCCCTGCCCAGCCTTGGCCCTAAGCCCAGGAAATGGCAGCACTGCTGGAGATAACCAGACAAGAATGGGCACCTTCTGACTTCTGGATGTTGGAAATAAATGCCAGATATTTCAGGATGTTGGCCAGACATCCAGGCAGCAAGATCTCCTTACCCTGGAGTCATGTCCTGCCCCTGGCAGGAACTCACACATTTCCATCCAGCCTCTCTCTACAGCACTGGTCTGTGTGTAACCACAGCTTGGAGTCCTGCAAAGCTTCCCAGAGGAAATGTGACCCAGGGACAGGAGTGACTCTGGTCCTACTGACCAGGAAGATGGGATAATATGTGCCTTGCCAAGGACATACAGAGTAATCTCCACCAAAGACCTCATCAAGGAAACCCTCATTAAGAATGTCCCCATGGAAATGCAGACCTGCTGTGAGCCCTGCTTAATTCCCCACTCTGTTTAATTGCCTCTGTGGGACACTGGGAGAACAAGAAAAGCAAACATTAAAATACTCAGTGGGATGAAGATGACAGTTGCTACCTCTGCTGTGATTATGCAGTGAGAGAGAGATCAGAGTGTGGCCACAGGCTGTGTGTATCCTTACCCCAGTGGGCTACAGGCTCGGCCTTCTTCAAATCCAACTACAAAGTTCATCTCTTGAACCGTGTTTTCCCTCACTATGTTATTTCTCTGAACAAACATAAACACGCATGAACCCGTGGTGAAGGGCAGGAGTGAGGAGGCAGACATATGCATAAACTTAGAACTAATCAAACTTTTCCTCTAAAAGCTGGAAAGAGAAAGAAAATTATTGTGATGTTATTTTCGTATGCTTCATGAGCATCTGGAGATTCATGAGGTGGAAATCAAGAAGTACTTGGAAAAACCTTCCTTCCTTCCTTCCTTCCTTCCTTCCTTCCTTCCTTCCTTCCTTCCTTCCTCCCTTCCTCCCTCCCT
>VWYI01000358.1:0-13105 GCA_013399455.1 Anthoscopus minutus | reverse complement strand
TCTCTTCTCTTCTCTTCTCTTCTCTTCTCTTCTCTTCTCTTCTCTTCTCTTCTCTTCTCTTCTCTTCTCTTCTCTTCTCTTCTCTTCTCTTCTCTTCTTCTTCTCTTCTTCTTCTCTTCTTCTTTTCTTCTCTTCTCTTTTCTCTCTGCCTCTGGATCCTTGGAAGTGTCCAAGGCTGGACAGGGTTTGGAGTAACCTGGGATAATGGAAAGTCTTCCTGCCCATGGCAAGGAGTGGGAATGGAGCTTTAATCTCCCTTCCAACCCAGATAATTCTATGGTTCTAAATTTCTGATGAACCCTTTTGAGACAAAACCTTCCCTGTGTGCAGCACCAAGCATCCAGCTGAGTTGAGTTGCTTCCTGGGAATTGCCTTTGTTTCTGCATCAAAATCCTCTGAGGGGATCCTCACACACCACAGACATTGGTTCAGTCAAGGTTTAGCCCCCAGAAATTTCAAGGAGAAATAGAGTAACTGGCAGCTTTGGTGGTCTTCATGTCCCCAGCAGGCCACCTTGCCTTCGGGCATCCAGGAGGATGTGGCAGGAGCAGCTGGACAGAGCTGAGGTGGAAAAGCATTTGGAAATCTGCTGATGTGTGACACAGCAGCTGCCATGGTGTCCACTCCTGGCACTGAGCTCACCTGTGAAACAGTGAGAAGAAATGGCTTATCCTGGAGGGAAAATGTCCTCTGAGCTCCCTGAAACCATTAATGGTGGTGCTGGGCTTTGGGGTGGTGGTGGGTCATGTGCTCTCCATGTGCTGCCACTTTCTTTAATAGCAAAATAAGGAGTGAGACAATCATATTTGATACAGGTAAAACAGAAAGGCCTTGGCTTTGATCTTTGTCAATAAAAATGATTCCATGATGAAATGTTTGTTCATGGTGTGCAGACTTTGTAGACAAACCTCTCATTGGGTTTGGATTAATGTGATGCTGATGGAACATGAAGGCTACCGGCCAAAACATATTTCTAGATCAGGTACTCAGAGACCAGCAAACACTTGTGTGGAGCCTCAGACTATCCTGAGATGCTTTACTAAAAGAACGGTGTCTGGAGCCCTGTTAAACCCATGGAGACACTGGTGATTCTAAAACTGAAACTATTTTTATGTTTTCCAGCCTGTTTGGCTTAAGGAACAGTTTTTATCAATGTATTTATCAGTCATAGCCCTGTCTGGATAGCACATCCTCATAATCTGCTCACTCTGCTGTGACCTGTCTTGATGTGGCCTTCCCCAGAACAAGTGACCAGCTCAGCCAGGGACACAGCACCCACACACCACCTCCTGCAGCCTCAGCACAGACACAGCAGGGGCCCCCAGCCCATCCATGCTGCAAATGTGTGGCTGTTCATCTTCTTCCTCTCAAATGAAAGCCCCAAAAGCACTAATATAATAGCTGGGTTTTATTTACTGGACCCATGACCAAAGTTCATGGTTGTTGGTGCTGACAGAGGGAAACTGAGCATGTTGTGAAGATACTTTATTGTGCTAAAACTTGGAATAGTGAACATGAGGAAGCTGGAAGAACAAATGCCCTCAGCCAGAAGCATTTTATGTGCATGGAGGTGCTGCAAAGTTATCATCCTGGAGAGAGGGCTTCAAGGGATTTCCCGCCCTCTTGCATGGCTCCTCAGAGACATTCTGTGCCTTTGCTCCTGCTGGAGTATGGAAAGCTGAGTGACTAATGGCTTCCTTAGTTTTTTGCTGTCTTTCGAAGAGAGTTTCTGAGGAGCCCATCCTGATGAATCCTTCACAGATCTTCTCTGCAAGCAGTCAGGCAAGCTGGATTTGCATAAAACAGGAAAAAATTGTGTTCCTGATTTATAAATATGTAAGACAAAGCCCTGAAAGTGGTTCACTCCTCTTCACAGATGTCTGATAGTCAGCACAAGAAGTTGAGCATCCAAACATTTATTTATTTTTTAAACATTCTCATATTTACAAAGCAGTTTAATTTGAGTGATTATTCCACAAAGCCTCTCTGTACATGCACTGGCGGCTGTCTGTGAAAATCCTGATTAAGAAGTGCAAGTTATGTAAGTAAAAAAAAAAAAAGTTAATTCAACTGGCAACCCAAGACATAGTGCACATGGTTAAATACTTTGAGTGTTAACAACAAAAACATGCCTGAAGGGGTCTGGCACATTTACCAGCCATTCACCAGCTCAGAGGAATGTGAATTACTAAAAGATTATTGTTGCACTTGCTAAATCAAACCTTGCTGGTTGCAAAAACACATTCTTGGCCCAGATGCTGCAGTGCTCACCAGACCTTACACTGTGCTCTAAAGCACTTAGCATTGCAATCACAAACCAGCAGACTTGGGCAAATACTCACCCAGGGAGGCTGCATGAAAGGTGCCAGGCTCTGAATTTCCAGTCATGGCACATTAACTGTCCACGTGCAGCCCAGTGTCTATGTCCAGCCCCATGAGCCCCAGCAGGAGCTGTCAGGTTTGTTCTCCTCCATATGAGGAAAAACTGCCACCTCCTGGCCACTCCATCCTACCCAGGCAGGTGCCTTGGTGAAGAGTTTTTCAGATTAATTTGAAGGTGATAATAATCAGCTTGAGTGATGCCTGGTTGTCCCTCAGGAGACATTAAAGGCATGAGATAAAATGTTTGCTCAAGATGAAAAGGAGCTGTTTATAGCTGAGTATGTAAGTCCACTCTGTGTGTGGCTGCAGGTGAAGTTTGGAGGGAGAAGCGACCAGGAGAAGAGCCATGAGGAACTTCAGAAAGGAATAGAAAAGATCCCCCAAAGGAAACACTTTAGAGAGCCATTAGTAGAGAAGAATGGAGCTGGCAGAGAGCAGACTTGGCACAAGGCTGTGCAGGAGAAGGAGGAAGTGGTAGGAGAGGGAAGAGCCTTTTGTCAGTGTCTCCCTGGAACAGAAGAGGGCTCTGTGAAGCTGGTTAATCCTGTGGTAGCTACGGAGCAGAAACTTGGACACCTCAGCCAGAGCAGAGCAGGCTGTTGGAGCCTCATGAATTGACTGAGCCCAGAGCTGTGGTCTGGCAGGGAGGGGACAGGGCTGAGCAAGGATTGTGATGCTGAAGGAGGAGAGTACAGCACCAAAGTCAGGGACTGACTGAGCAGCTCTTTCAGTCAAGCCAGGACTGTGAATCAGGCTAAGAGGCATGGGAGAGCAAGCAGGCTGCCAGGGTGTGGTGTGTGCCTGGTGTGGGACACTGGAGTCTGAGGATGACAAAAGAGGCATTTGAGTCCACAGCAGGCAGGTTGGCTCCTGAAGAAGAGCAGAAGGGAGAGCAGGAAGATTGAGCAGAGAGCTAGAGAAAAAAGGGCAGGAAAAATAAGAAAATACTGAAATCAAGAATGAAAGTTCAATGACAGCAGAGGAAAATGGGTTTTCATCCTGCAATCTGCTATAGGGTAGTGGAGCTCCTGCTCCTTCAAGCCCTGCTGCTTTCTTCTGCAGAGTAGGGCCATGTTAAAATGATGTCTTGACAGGTAATTTCTGCCTGGTATGAGCATGCAGAGGGCAGCTCTGCTTTGTGGAGAGCTGCTGTTAGAAAGCACAGAAAGGACACAGCACAGTCTCTCGTCAAGACACAAAAAAGAGAGTGATCTTTATTTTGACTTTGACACATATATACATTCTGAACAATGACCAGGGATTGGAGAATGAGGTGACTTCCTCTCCGGTTCCACTGATCAAGGGGAAAGTCCATCAAGTGACATCCTCAGAGAGGAATGTGGAAAACAATCTTTGTTTAGGTTACAATTCATGGGAACATGCACTACAAATATGAAGACATGAGAGAACTTGAAGAAGAACATAAGGGACTCCAAAGAACATTAGAGAAAATCAGAAGGCTTGTAATTTTCAGGGCGACAGAGAGCCAAAGCAAATTCGTCCCTAGTGAGGAAGCAGGGAAGTATTCAGTATCTAACACTTTCTGTGCCCCGTTGCACAGTCAAAAAAGGGTAGAAGGATCCCAGTGAGCCTGTTTGGTCAGTGGAGTAGGAATGTATCATCTCTTTCAGCTGTGGAAGGAGAGAACTGAAAAGGACCAAGAGGACATGGGTTCCCAGGAGCCCTGAATCCTGAGTATGACCTGGGGCTCAGCACCTCTTACAGACCCTGGCTGCCAGAACTTCTCAGAAAGCTGGGCTGCTTCTGGATCTCCAAACTCTCCTCTCAGGCAGCAGCCAAAGCAGCCTGTTTGCAGCAATCCCCCTCTGCTCAGTCTTATCAACCACAGATCTAACAGGAATGCTGGGGGTCATAAAGGTTCTGACCATTCTCGGGGGATGACTGATGGTTCCTGGAGTGCCTCGTGGAGAGAGGCTATCCTGTACTCTTTGAAAAAGTTTATTTCCTATGCGTTTTTTTTCCATCTTCCTTTTATTTATCATTTCATTCTCCTCCCAGGGTGCTCCAGCAGGACCACACAGCTCTGCATCCAGCTCTGCCCTGTTCCATCCATCCAGTACTGCTGTTCCATCGAGCTCTGTGTTCTGCTGTGATAAATGGGGCAGCCAGGGAATCGATTTTCTCCCTCTGCCTGCAAGGCCTGAAAGCGCTGCTTTCACCAGGAGGCCTCCTTTCTGCCTGAGCGCTCAGATTAACTTATTAGAGTTAATTAATCAGCCCCATTGATTGACTGTCACATTGCTGATGGTTAGCCCTGATCTTGGGTCAGGAGGTTGGATTGGAGTAGCTCTTCTGATCTGTGTGATGCCTGTCACCTCCAAGCAGCAAGGAGGAGCAGGAGAGGAAGAAGATGAAGGTTTGCCTGTTTTCAAAACAACAATACAAGAGTGGAATCAGAACTCCAGTCCCCCATGGATGGTGTTTGCATGCTGTGGGCAGCTCCTTTCCTCTGAGGTAAAGCTGGAACATGAGGCATTGAGGAGTCAGAAGGAGCCTTGGAATATTTCTGAGCCCATCAGACTTCCCCTCAGTGTTGCTTGTGGGTCTCTGGTGCTGTTCTTGGGCACAGGAAGGCACTGTAGCTCAGGTGGGATGCTGCCCACAATGGGTCCTCTGCTTGAACAAGTGTCCCCAAGGCAATGAGCAGGGGGACTCTTTGGAGTGCAAAGACTTCAGGGAACCAACAGTACCTGTATAAATCCATGAAAATTAATGGAAAAACTACATAAAAAGAAAGGGAACACCCTGAGTGGAGCTGGGATGAAATTTTGAGGTCAAAACTGGCAGATGTTTTATTGGTCTTAAGTGCCATAGGTGATCTGCACTTCAAATTTGGTCTGAGGGGTCACCTCTAGCAGCAAAACATCTGTCTCAAATTGGAGAAAAATTCTAGAAGAAAAACACTCTAAAATGAGCATTTTTCTCTAAATAGAGAGGGCTTCAATAAATCCCTTTTCTTCTTCCAATGAGAGAAATGGATACCAGGGGATCAAAGAGAAAAATAAGTAAAACTGTTTATTAACAAAGCAAGATGCTCACAATGCACAGGAAAAAAAGAAAATTCAACCTTACACCCCACCCTCACCTCCCCATGTGGCCAGAGATGGGGACTGCCTTCCCTTGCTTCTGTGAGAGGAGAAGGACAGAGTTCACAGCTGCTGAGAACCTGTTGGGTTTCTGGCGTGGGTCTCCTCCTTGCAGCAGGCAAAGCTGGTGGAGTTTAATGTCCCTTCTTTTACTGGTTTGGTCTTTCCAGGGTTCAGACTGGCCAGAGCCACCCCGCAGGTTCCCTGGGCTGGAGAGGGAAAACAACAAAAAATGTGCCAGAATAATTTGCTGGTGAAAATCCTCCAAGCCAGGAGAAGGAAAAATCCCCCCAAAACCCAGAAGCTGCTGGCCTAAACTGGCGAAAATTAATCCAGAAAAGCAGTGAAGTAACAATCTATGTAGCCGCCGACCATGGCGGAAGGGAGAGAGATCGAAGAGAGTCCAGTCCCAAGCTCCCAGGCAGCAGCCTTGCACCCTGGGTCATCTTAACGATTCCACAGACATTTCTGGGCATGAAGCAGATGACCAGGGAATAAAGTATCATCACAACGTCACCCCAAAACCAGCATCCTTATTAAAATGCAATGCTATCCAAAAGCCTGCCTTTAAGCTGAGCACTGAGTGGGTTTCTTTTTCCTGTCTTCTTTATCAAGGAGGGCACCAGGCCTTGGCTGGCAGAGGTTCACAACCATCTGCAGGGGAGGAGGTTTCTTAAAGTGCAGGGCTCTTCAGCTGCATGGCAAAAAGGCAGATTTAGTGTCCAAGGCTGTGAAGCCAGACTAAGTGCAATCTTCTGTAAGTGAGGGTTTACCCTGCCTTGAAAAGTGGCCAGTTTCTCCCTCTGTGAGTGTTCCCTGGAAAGAGGAGGTGAGTAGGGGATAGGGACTGAATGAAATTCATTCTCTCAGTCCCAGATTCCTGGCTGTGCCCCTGTGGATCTGTAGGCCTGAGCTGGGCTGGAGACTCATCTCAGAGGTCTTCAGGACCTCCCAAGCATTCAGAGCCACTGCCCTTGTCACATCTGGCATCTCTTTCGCCTGCTGAGTGATCCAGAATTGTGGTCCTTGGCACCCTCCTTTTTCTTGCTGGAAAAGCAAGTGGATACAGCCAAGATCTACTGATCCCACCACTGCTGTCAGATCCAAATGGGAAGGTTTCCAAATCTCAGGAGTCTCAGCTCAGTCCTACAAAGCATTGGCTCTGATAGGTCTTGCCAGAGGGAATGATCACACTTCTCTGCCTACACACCTTCTCTGAAGGTGTTGAGAGACCATGAGCCACACCTGGAAAGGGATGGTGATACTTGGCTGGCCAAGGGACAGGAAAAGACTGGCTTTTACAGAACATGTGAAGTAGATATTTATTTTGCAAATAAGAGTATTTTTTCATTTCTATATCAAGACAGACATTATCTGAAGGGTTCCACTTCCTCTAATGCCCTAAAACTGAGTGTGCATCTGGGGCACATACTGGGAAATTGGCCAGAGAGCTGAGGTGATTTCTGCTTCGTTTCTCCTAGCCCCTGTGCCAGCCACAGCCTTTTTGGGCATCAGCAGCAGTCAATGCTGCAATCATTCCTGATGCTCTAGAGGTTAGCTCAGCCTCTGCTTCCCTTTCTCTCTTTGTCCTGGAGCACCTGTCCCATCATCCTGACTGTGCAGACACTGCCAAGGACACACAGGGCTGATCCCAGCACTCCTGTGCTCTGCTCTGTGGGGATCTTGTGTCTCCTCCTGACAAAAGGGACACTCCCTGTGACTCTCAGCACTCACTAGGTCCAGATTTTCAGCCATTTATGCCATGGAAATCTCAGAGGAGTGTGGTTGGACAGCTGTCCCTCATGCTCCTGGTCTCCTTTTGCCAGCAGTGCCACTCTTTGCCTGTGGTCGCTGGGATGACATATACATTCCCTCTCACAGGGAGAAGGAAGACAGAAGTCATTGGGGAGTTTTCTAGATGGGAGAGGAAGAAAGCAGCCCCACTTCTGAAGATGCAGCATGGAAACCTCCATGTGGAGATAGTGAATTCTCAGTTTTTGGTAGAAAACCACATTTTTCCCAGCAGGCAGAGACAATTACGGAACACCACAACAGCCCAATTTAGGTTGAAAGGAGAAATCCCAACCCTGAGCTTTGTTTCAAAAGCATTTGACTGGAAATGCTCTAATCAGATTTGTGCCATACTTTCAGGGGTGGAAAGATGCCGGTGAGGAACCATATTTTGCCTTATTATGTTTTCATATGTCCAGGTATGATGATTTGCTGCTGAGCTGCTCTGAGGCTGAGTTCTCTCCTTACCTACTCTTCAGTGCCTCCTGTTAACACTGGAGGAGACCAGACCTGCTCAGAATTGCCAAGGAAGCACTGATGAGGCTCTAGGCCAAGGGTGCACATTTTGCAAATCCTCCCTGATGGATGGTTGACCATGATAAGAGCAAGAATCTTCTCAGTGCAGAGTAAACAAACTCCCAAGCATATTTTTGGAGAAAAAAACAACCCTAAACTCAGTCAGAAGGACCTGCCATGTGACAGGAGCAGAAAGCAGAAGCAGTCTGGGCAGGCCTGGACTCCATCCAGCAAAGCCTGAGCTTTTCTGTGCTCCAGGACCACTCTCCATGTCACATCAGAGCTCCCTGCTGGGTAATAAAACACATCGAGGCAGTGGGGGATGTCTTCTCAGTCCAGTTCATCAAAGCCCTCTTTTCCTGTTTCCTGCGCTCCCCCAACGCTCCTATCTGGGCAACAGGGAACAAGAACTCCTGGAATTCAAGTCTGGTATCAGCACATCTTATTGGAGAAAAAAGCTATTTCCAGATGAACTTGCAATAGATGTTTTTTATTGGTGCAATCCTTACACTCACGGAGCCACAGCCTTCTCACAATTCCATGTGATCAAAGGAGGTGCATCCCACCCAGCAGCTCCCTATTAAACTGCCACCTCCCCTTGGGATCCCATCTCTCCTCACATGATTTGCTACACTTTGAAACTGCAAGAAAGAAATCACAGAATGCCAGAATGGTTTTGGTTGGGAAGAACATCAAAGTTCATCCAGCCCCACCCCTGCTAAGGCACCTTCCACTGTCCCAGGGTGCTCCAGCCTGGCCTTGGGCACTGCCAGGGACCCAAGGGCAGCCACAGCCACTCTGCTCTACCCACACTGACAGCCCAAGTGAAGCCAAATTCTGCTGTGCTTATCCTGGAAAACAGCTTTGGATATATCACACACAGGGGATGTGTTGGGAACCGTATTTGTTGTCTCTCCAGCTGTGATTTGCTCAGCTGGGGATACCTCAGGCTTTACCTGGATCCTGAGTTGTGCTGGTTCTGCACAGGACCACATCCAGCATAATGATACCTTAACAACCCTGAGCTGTACTGGATCCTGAGCTACCCCTGCACATCCTCAAGGGCCTTGTAACCCATTTTCCTTTGGACACAGCAGCTGCTGAGCAGAACAGCAGCTGGGCTGGGTTAGTATCTTTAGCAGAGCTGCTGCTGAAGGTCTGCATTTTGTCCGGGTGTGTTCATGGGTCTGTCTAGCCATGGAGATGTTGCCATGCCTGCTCCAGGTGCTGCCTCAATCTCATTTCCATGTGTTTTCCCTCCCAGCTGCACACAGCCCTCCTGGATGCACACAGAAGCAGCAGCTTCCAGCCTGTGGAAGTAGAAGGTGGTCTCGGCATGTGCCTGGCATCTCCAGGCTCACGTTGATCCCATCACCCAGCAGAGCAGGCTGGGATGGCCTGTCTGATACCCTAGAAAACTGTGATCCCTAATTATAATCCTGAAATCATGGAATTACCTGGTTTGGAGGTGACCACAGGAGGGCTGTGGTGCAGCTGCCTTCAGATACCAGCAATGAAATCAGACTGCTGAGGGCTTCCTCTGGGTGGGTCTATAAAACCTCCAGGAGCAGAGATGCTGTAGCCTGTTTCTGTCCTGGACTCTCATAATTGGGAGAAAACTCCCCTCATATCCATTCTGAACCTCTCCTGTTTCAATTTATACCCAGTCTCTTGAGTTTCCACCATGCACTGCTGTGGCCTAGCTTTGTCTCCCAGAGCCCTTCTCAAAGGCACCATCCAGCTGCTGGACATGCCCCCAAAGCCTTCCCTTCTCCAGGCTGAACAATTCCTTGCTCTCTCCTCACCATTCTCCAGCCCCATGACCATCTTGATGACTATCTCCTGAATCCTCCAGTTCACCAATATCTACTACTGGAGGGCCTAAAGCTGGACACACTACTCCAGATGTGGTCTAAACTGTGCTGAATACAAACCCCTTCCATGGTTTGCTGGCAGTGCTGCTGTCAGGAAAGCCCAGGATGCTCTTAGCCTTCCGTCCTGGAATGCACTAGTGTCACCACTGAGGGAGGAAGAGGGAGAAAAAAGGAATGGGCTCATTCCAGACTCAGTGCAAATATCGATATCTCAGCCTGTCAGGGAATTCTCTGGGATGTGGACTGGACCCTTTCTGCCCAGATAAGATGCCAAGAGTCAGTCTATAAACCTCCCCAGAAGGCAGGGAGATAGAATGGGTGACATTGTGCTTTCCTGCAGAAAATTCTGCTTTGCAGTCTGTGCCACAGTACCTGGTTATTGCCAGCACATAAATCTGCGCTGCACAGCTTAGTGAGGCTCTGCCACAGCCCCGAGATGGAGAATTGTTCCTGTGACAGATGCACTGACAACTCCACTCCTGGAGAAAAACAATTGTGCAGCTTGGAGTTAAGGCTGTAAATATATAAACTTTACCTAAAAAGAGAGTGATTAGAAGAGTGTGGTCGAGAAGGATGAGGCATCCCATGGATGGAGCACTGGGAGAAGGAGCTCAGAGGTGCAGGATGAGAAACTGGGTTGATTTCTCCCTCTCTGGTTCCTGTTGTCACATAGAGGGCATGGTTGGATTAGAAAAGGTACTTAATCATCCCATAGTCTTCCATGATTGTGTAGGAACAGCAGCCAGGCTTTGCTTCTGTTTGGATAACTCATGGAATCTGGTTGGAAGCAGTTCCTCTGCCACAGGTGGGAGCTCAACCCTGATCACCTGCAAATGAGAGAAAGCAGGGGCCAGATGTAAAAGTGGACATGGAAGGAAACTCTCCAGAGGACTCTCAGGGTGATGTCTTCCTCTCCAAGGAAGATAAAGGATTAATTCTCCATTTCACTGAGTTTTTGGGCTTGTTTTATTGCCAGCAAGGGGAGGGCAGCCCAGCTGAGCCCTGCTGAGTGCTGGATGCGGCCAGTCCAGTTGTAGGCTTTGACCCTGAAGAGCTGCAGAACAACAGCAAAGCGAGAGGTCCATGGGGGTGGGCTGGAGCACAGCAAAGCACCCTAGGGGACATGCCAGCTCTTGTCCCTGATCACTCTCTCAAAGCATGGCTGTGCTCACCCTGACCCACCCATGCTGCTCTGGCCATTCTCAGAATGGACAGAATAAAAAACTCATGGAATGGTTTGGGTTGGCAGGGATGTCACAGTTCATCCAGTGCCACCCCTGCCATGGCAGGGACACCTCTCACTGTCCCAGGCTGCTCCAAGCCCCAGTGTCCAACCTGGCCTTGGGCACTGCCAGGGATCCAGGGGCAGCCACAGCTGCTCTGGGCACCTGTGCCAGGGCCTGCCCACCCTGCCACGGAACAATTCCTTCCCAATATCCCATCCCCTCTGGCAGTGGGAGCCATCCCCTGTGTCCTGTCCTCACATTCCTTGTCCCCAGTTTCTCTCCAGCTCTCCTGGATCCCCTTTAAGCCCTGGAAGGGGCTCTGAGCTCTCCCTGGAGCCTTCTCCTCTCCAAGTCAAAACCCCAGCTCTCCCAGCCTGGCTCCAGAGGGGTTTCAGCCCTGGGAGCAGCTTAGAGCTCCCCACAAAGTAGAGCTGCCCTCTGGGTGTTCATGCCAGGCAGAAATTTCCTGTCAAAACATAATTTTAACAGAAACCAAGGCAATAACTCCAGACACTGACTGTGGAGGCATCTGCTGAACTTGGGAACTTTCTATGGAAGAAATAAAAATATGGGCTTTTTAAGCTAAAAGCCTAAGGGAATATCACTTTCCCACAGGGACAGCTTTGCAGGGATGACATCCAGGGCAAGAATATGAGATCGATCCTCTGACCTTCTCCAGTGCTTTTCTTCTCGGGACAATGAGGTAACTATACCTCCTGGGTGAGCCATTATTCCCCCAGAAGCTGCTTCTCCAAGGCTGCCCAACCAGCCCCTGTCCTGGAAAATCTCCAAGCATGTGGCTTCTTCCAAAGCCAATTCCATCTCTCCTTGCAATAAGGTTCAAATTAAAACACCAGGAGCACAAAGCAGAGGCTTGGTGGGAAGGATGACCAGATGGGCCACGTGGCTGTGACTGGATCTTCCAGGGCATCTTGTCACCCTGCCAGCTCTTCAGGGATATCTGAATACACCCTTCTCCCACTGGACAAAGCCCTTTCCCTGCAGGCTCAGCTGATGGTGGCTTTGAACAAGGACCAGGGAAGCAGCCTGAGCTCTCCACAGCAATGGGCTTGTGTCCTCCAGCACTTCTCCTATCACCTCCTACAGAGCAAGAGCTCTCTGCAGTTCACTGAGTCTCTTGCTAAACATCTTTGACATTTGATTTGAGGAATAAAGGTCAGGCTCCTCTGAGAATGGTAATGTGAGTTTAGTGAACAAAACCTGTCAAGAGTCTGTACAGCTGCACTCCTTTTTGGAGCATAGTGGAGGCTGGGGAGCTGAGCAGACTGATCCTGAGGAGTTGTGCTGCCTTGATCCCAGGGAAGCTGTGCTGCCCTGATCCCAGGGAGTTGTGCTGCCCTGATCCCGGGGAGCTGTGCTGCCCTGATCCTAAGGAGCTGTGCTGCCCTGATCCCGGGGAGCTGTGCTGCCCTGATCCTAAGGAGCTGTGCTTCCCTGATCCCGGGGAGCTGTGCTTCCCTGATCCTAAGGAGCTGTGCTGCCCTGATCCTAAGGAGCTGTGCTGCCCTGATCCCGGGGAGCTGTGCTTCCCTGATCCTGAGGAGCTGTGCTGCCCTGATCCTAAGGAGCTGTGCTGCCCTGATCCCAGGGAGCTGTGCTGCCCTGATCCTAAGGAGCTGTGCTGCCCTGATCCCGGGGAGCTGTGCTGCCCTGATCCCGGGGAGTTGTGCTGCCCTGATCCTGGCACATTCTCAGGCAGGGAGCACTCCTCTGGCTGGTGGGGACAGGACTGAGGTGTGGACAGGACAGGGCCTGACCCAGCTCCTGCAGCTCCTGCTGTGAGAGCAGGTTCTCTCTGTACTTTCATTAAGGTTTGCTCCTCTTCCTGAGTGATCCAGAGAAACTTTTTACTGGAGCTCATGCCACAGCCATCAGCAGCCCGTGGACAGTGGAGCAGGAGGGCACAGCCCGACCCTGGCTGTGCCCTCCTGCCCAAGCAGGGCTCAGTTTCCACGGCCGCATTCCTGACTGCTCCTGCCTTTCATGTCAGGGGTAAGTCAGTCTCGCTCCAGCTCTTCCACTCCAATTTCTTGTGTACTATGGGGCAGTTCAGCTCTGAATGGCTTTTTTGGGGGATCATACAAAGTAAAAAAATATTTCAGATATTTCAGAGTAGAACATATCCAAACAAAATACTCCAGCATTTCCAAAAGGAGGAATGTGCTGGTTTGACCTTGATTGGTATTGG
>VWYI01000356.1:286345-297538 GCA_013399455.1 Anthoscopus minutus | reverse complement strand
GGCGGCCGGCGCCGACAGCGCCCCCTTGTGGCGCGCCTCGGCCAGGGCCGCTTCAGCGGTTCCTCGGTGCGCAGCGTTCGCCTCTGGCGCTGATTATTTGTTGTCCTTTTAAATATTAATCGGTAACTTTCGCCGTTAGTGTTAATTATTTATTGTCGTTCTAAATTGCAATTGATGACTTTATTATTGTTGGCACTGAGGAGGAAGAGGGGATTGGAGGCTCCCTCTGGCCCACGTCGGTTGTCCCGGAGCCGCGTCAGGCCGGCGGGGCCCAGTGAGCTGTGGGGAGCGCTGGCGCTGCTGCCCCACCACGTCAGCCCCCGGAGCAGCACCCGGGAGCTGCAACCGCTTCTCCGGTCACGCAGAGATAACACAGCCTTAGTCAAGGTCACGGCGGTGCAGAACTGTGACTCTTGACGGGGAAGAGTTCATGGCACAAGCAGGTCAGACAGACCCCTCTGAAGGACAAAAAAACTCGTTACTAAATGACCGCCACTAGAACACCGTGTTTTATTTACAACATCTTGTTTATTCAACACAGCAAGCCAAAGACTAACTGTTAAGGTATGCACAGAATTACTTAGTGTGATCAGAAAAAACCGAGATACATTTCTGGCACAATGCCTTGTTTGCATTGCATTTATTGTGTTATGACAGGACATGGTTACATGTACAGACAGGGGAGAGGAAACACCTCTATGTGAGTATGTGCACAAGACCAGGGTTTGTTCACAAAGCTTACTGAGACACTGCAGCCACTGAACAGAACATGCTGGTAGTCTGTCACACAACACAACTCCCTGTCATGTTTACATGCATGACCAAAATAACTCAGAACCTGCTCCCACAGAAGATACACTTCAAAAGATCAGTCTGTTTCCCCTTTTGCACACAGGGAAGTGCTCATGAGGGAAATACCCACACATACACCTGACCATGTCTGTAACAAGTAGTAACAGGGAAGTGCAGGGTAGACAATGTACACACCCAACCCCTCACATAGCTGATCAATAAAATCCCAAACGGGCTCGTGCACTTACAGACACAGGTAAGGAAAGTGAAACATTAAAAACATTGTCTTAGATTTCAGAGCCAGCCAGATTCTGAAGCATTTGGGCCAGACTGCTGGACTCAGAACAAAAACTTGGAACAGCACTTCTCAAACTCAAAGGAAAGTGTGATACAGACAGGAGTAAGAACTACTGCTTTTTGCTAGTTGTAAGTACCATTATCTCATATAAACAACTGAAAAGATTCTTTATTCATATCATGTTAAGTGGAGGAAACACGTACCAGCCAAAGGCACAGACTGCATCACAGGGTGCTTGATGCTCATGATGAAACTAAAATGACCTTTGACAAAGCACAAACACACTTCTGCAAACACACATCATTACTGTGTAACTGTGTCACAGAATCAGGGTATGAGACCTCTATGTCTAAGCCATTGCTAGTCAGACAGAAATGCCTGGTTTTCAAAATTAGCATTGAAACTGTGATTACCCAACAGCACACAGCTGAATTTCACACGAGTACATATAGCTAAGATCTGTAAAAAAATGAATGCAAACGCAAATGAATGCAACAAACAGGACTAAACTTATCAAATACAGGTGCAAAACATTGGTATGACAGAAAAAAACCCCCCACTATTAGAAGAAAGAAGTTTATAAAAATTCAGAACTTGATAAAACTAAAAGCAAGTCCTTTTCATGGGACTATCCAGTTACAAATAAACTGCAAGGCAATACCATTTGTTTCTTCTCTTTTACAAATTCTCTATTTGCAAGAGACAATTTGAAAGGTTCCTTGATTAGTTTTTGTTTGTTGTGTGTCCTTAAATGTCACAGACAAGTATGAAAACACACCTTCTTTCTGTTGGAAGATCAGGCAAAGCTTGGCCAAGGAAGGAGATGACTTCACCATGAATGATCCAGGAACTGAATGAGAACAACTGACTTGCTGAATAAATACTAACACCCCCTTCCCTCAGCTGCTGTCACCAACACCATGGCTCAGGCTTCAGCTTATTGCAGTATCAGGAATAGTCTGAAAGTCAGCAGTGCCTGCCCTAGAAACAAAGGAATATAAAACATCATTGGGGGACCAGGATATGCTCAGTATAATAGAAGAGAAGCATGAAATAATTTCCCATATTTTGTAGTTTACTTTCAACTAGGAAACACCTTTTATCACGAACAGCAATAGCAACCTTAATGGAGCAGGCAGGTTTCCTGCTCCAAGGCCTGTCTTGGATCACCAGGCACCTGTTTGTGCTTCTCTCCCTTAGATGGGGATCTGGAACTGGAATTGCATCTAAAATTTCACTAGCCAGGAGCTTTTTGTGGAGTCTGGCTCCACAATTGCCCAGCTATCAATCATAGTCTATTTTAACTTTCGTAATAGTGTTCAGGTTTGGCTTTTCGCTGCTGCTCCTTCCATGAACAGAAGTCAAATGCTTTTTAAGAGCAGACTTGTGTTTAAAGTCCATGTCGCAGCAGTGGCACTTATAGGGCCTGTCCCCGCTGTGGATGTTGAGGTGATCCTGGAGCGTACTCTTGGCTGTGAAGGTCTTCAAGCACACCATGCACTGGAAGGGCCGGATCCCCATGTGCCCCCGGATGTGCCTGTTGAGATTCTTTTTTTGCGTAAATGTTTTGCCACATTGCAAACACAGGAAGAGTTTGTGCATTTTCAGATGTCTGAGATAATTCTCGAGGTGCAGAAAGCCCCTTGGACACTTTGGACACTGGTGCCGCCATGAGCTGCCAGAATCCTCCAGGTTCTGGAGCCCATTCACCCCACTAGACGTTCCTTCTGGATTGTCACCGACAAAAGCCTGAAAGTGATTTCCTGACATTTCTGTATTCCTGCTTTCAACTGTAGAGTTTATCAAGGAGTGCTGAGTTTCTGGGAAATATAAATTTGTTTTAGAGGAAGTGCAAGGCTGAGGAAAATGATCGTTTTCTCCATTTGCCACACTCATGGAATCCATTCTGAAGATACAGATTTCATCATCCTTATACCCGATTTCCACTGTTGATATTTCTGGGGATTTTGTGTCATTCCTTTCTGACACCAAGCTCTGTGCTGCAGGGTGTGGGCTATCCTCATCCTCTTGTTTCACGGGGTATTCTTCATTCTCTGGGCTGTCTTCAGAGATCTCGATTATCTCACAATCTTTATCTAAAACCTCATCCCCACTCCTTAGTTCAGCATCCGAGGAGTGGCACCCCTCAGCAGCCTGGGTACTGCTCTCCATGGAAGCGTCGATCTCCAAGTACTTAGACAAAGCCTCCGTGCACTTCTCCACAATGTGAACCATCTGCAGATAACTCGCGGCCGTCAGGTACTTCAGCAGCTCCTTCTTCTTGACTTCCAGCGCGCCCGTGTAGCAGGAGAGCAGCAGCTTCCTGCCCACCTCGGCGCTCTGCAGGATGGTGATCCGCACCTGCCTGGACTGGTTGAGCAGGAACTGATCCCGCATGAAGGTGGAGCAGGCGGCGAAGATCACCTTGTGCCCCTGGAACTCGGTGTCGTTGATGTAGATGGACACGTCGCAGAAGAGGTTCTGCTGCCGCAGGAGGTTCATCTTTTGCAGCACGGCATCGCCCTGCTGCTCGAACTGGAAGTGCAGCACCTCCGAGTCCGCCGCCATGGCGGGACCCGCGGGCACCGCTGGAGCTCTCGCCGGGCACAGCCCACCCCCGTCGCCGGCCGGACCCGCTGTCCCGGGGCTCCTGGGCCGCCCGCGATCCCGCTCCGCCCCGCTCCNCCGCCCGCCCGCCCCCGGTGCGCCGTGACCGCGGTGGAAATGAGAGGCGGAGGCAGACAGAGTTAGCAGCACGTTTATTAGAAGACTTGGCACTGCTACAGCGGCTGCCGCTGGGGGAAACCGCACCGGCACCGGGGCGCGCCTCGCCCACCGTTCGGTAGAGGTAGCGACGTGTCCGCCCCCGTAAGGCATCCCGGGGAGCGGCTACCGGGGCTACTCCTCGCCATCAGCCGGGACGCGCCGGGGGAACGGCGAATCGCCGCCCCGAACGCCGCCGGGACGAGCTGCTGGCTTCTTCACGGCCACGGGACATCGCCCGGCAGCCGCCGACCCGCCTGCTTTGGTTATCACACGTAGTGTAAAACTTTTGCCCAGTCAGTGAAGAGGTAGCTAATGCTCAGTCCATCGATTATACAATCTCAAAGGAAAGGCGTCCGTCCTGCCTTCTCACCCCTTACCAAGTCCGGAGGCACCACTATGTCCCTCTCCTTGTTTTTAAAAATTAACATTTAACGTGACTTTAGAGTTCTCTTAACAGTTTCAGTTTGTATCACATTTTGATTCTCCCTCCTCACTTTTATTCCTCCCAGTGACTCCAAAACCATAATCAGCCCCACACAATTAATTTCTACATTATTTCAACAAAAGTTCAGCGGCAGCTAAGTTTTGCCAAAAAGCTAGGGGAGAGAAAGACTGACACTTCAAATTCATCAGTTACTAACTTGAAAAACATGTCTTCTAAAAGAAAAATAAATTAAGGAAAGACTCATCCCTGATCTATGCAGGAGGCTGTGCAGTTGCAGCATGTGCTGCAGGAACATGCACATGCTACACAAGCTACCATCACTCAGAGAAGTGGTGAGCCCAAACCTCTGGCAAACCTAAATTCTAAAAATTCCTTCTTCTATATAATATAAATAAATAAAATGCCAACATAAAAAAATCCTAATATATGGAGGAGTTATTAAAATACTTTTGTAATAGACTTCAGTTATTTTTAGGATATGCAGGAAGTTTTACAGCACATTAAGTTGTGAGACTATCCACTTACCAGCAAATGGTATTCTACACAGTAACACACAGATTATGATAACTGCCATAGTCCTCATCTGAATATGCAGCATCAGTAGCAACAACCAATGGATCTAACCTCTCACTACTTGGGACATTGCAATGAAGACAACATTTTACGTACATGGACAATTAAGTTCATCTTATTCTATAACTGAGCTGCCTCTGCATATTTCATTTATCATAATTCTCACTCCATTTTAATCTGTAATTCAGAGAAGCAGCATTAGTCAGATTTTGCTTTTCTAATACCTCTTCTACACTCTTCACTTGTTTTTCTATATAGGGGCAAATTTTAGATGAACTCTATCACCAGTGCACTTTGCATCGGCGTATTGCCCTCAGAGCTCCAGTGCTTCTGGAGTCACGCAGACATCTCCTGCATAAATCTTTTGGTCTGCACCCTTTTGCCAGGCCAAAACCACAAATATTAGTAAGTCACTTTTCATCCAACAGATGCGTCCATTTTCAGTGAACAAAGTCTTCTGCATTTCTGCTTTTTCCTATTTAATTGTGCCGTGCTCTTGCCAAATGACCACAGCAGCCTTTAATTGAGCAGCCCAGCAGTCTCGGCCTTCTCAGACGTCCAAAGCACCACAGCACAGGGTGGACTGAACACCTATGTATCTTGACCAAATGATTTTTTTTTGTTTCTTAGGAATCCCCTTGTCTCTTTGTTTCAGCTTCAAGTCACCCACAGCTACTTCAACAAGCTGTATTCTCCTTACAGTAACATTACACCTTCATGATTCCACAAAACCAAAACTTTCCAGACAGACTTTCAATATTGTCCATTTTGCTGCCACGTTTCCTAGAATTTGTGCAGTTTTATTCCATTCTGTGGCAGAAGACCATTTTCTTTTTTGTATCCATATTCATATATAGGCCTTGGATTGTTCACTAGTACCTTAGAGCACGTTGACCTGGCTCTGCAAGCTCTTGTTCTCCACGTCTATCTTCATTCTGACATAGCACTATAACTTATTTCCATTTAGTGAATAATAGATTACCAAAATGTTTGAACACAGAATACAGAAGATTCTGTCTGAAGACAGAATGCAAGTGTCAGATGCAACTGTCACGGTCAAATTTAGCTCAAAACAACTCCAAAAATGGGTGGCTTCGAGAGGAAAAACAGTTCTTCCCATGCAAACCTATCTTCTACCCCAGCAACCTGAACAATAATTTTAAAAGTTTCAAATAGTTACACTTTAGGCCTAAATATATTTGCTACAACTTGAAAGATAAAATGCCCTGATGTAATTTCCATTGCTTACTTCATAGCTGTCCATGTAAGAGTTTGTGTAACAGTCAAGTACAGTAGTTCAAGAACCCAATTGCAAAAACTGATTCACAGAATCACCTTCTTTTTCTACTTCAAAGTACGTGGATTTCTGAAAACGTTCTGCAACATTAATGTGTTTTAACGTCCATCAGTGTAATGTCTGCCTAAGGAAATCCTGACTTCTACACACACAGAACTGAAGAGCAAGACCAGCTTCTGATAATGACATACACAACACGTTTTGCTCTAACACACCTTTGGTCATACCTGTTTAACATTATTAACCATACAATAGCAGCCTTTCACTCCCACTCCTCATTCAAACACACCAAGAGTACTATGTTTAGGCAGGAAACATAATCTCAGCCTCACGGCAAACCTTGTAGAAAGGAGCTGCATTGGAAGAAATCCTTATTCAAACACAAACAGCAGTTCTCTGCCGAGGATCAGCCATTTGATTATTAGTCTATGCTACACTTCAATACTAAGAGTTCTGTTCTACTGGGAATGAATTAAGCTTCTTTCAGCCTGACTGGGATGTGGATAATTCCACAGCACTTGTGAGAAGCAGTGTGGTATAATCCCAGAATCCCAATTAACATGCCATTCCCGCTACATTTGATGTTTAAGGCGGTATACAAGAGGTATTGCTGAGTACAGTCAACAGCTGATATATTAACCTATAGAAATTGTGCTACCTATACCTCATCCTAGGATCTGTAAAACACTAATGGTCACTTCAAAAAAGTTCAAGAAATTAAAAAACTTTAAGTTCTTATAGCAGGTATTTTTGTTTTAAGTTAAGTGACATGTGGCCCTTATTAGAGATCAAAGAGAGACATACAAGAACTAAGGGGGTAAAAAGCAAAAAAAAAACCAAATCATGGAGTCGTTACACATTGCAGCTTTAAAAAGATTCTTTTCACAGTGTCAAAAAGCAGTATTTCTCCACTCCAGCTTTGCTTTAAACCCAACAGCTGTTGTGGTTTGTGATGCAAAACTTATGGAAGATGGAGGATAACTTTTAGCTTTGAAGTGTTTAGCTTGTCTCAGTACATGCACTGAGTAAGTGCCCTTTAAAAATCCCAGGTATGCCAGCATAAGAACAGTTAACCATTTGCACTCCAGGCACCAGCCTCTCACATTCCAGAGCTGCAATTTATCCTCAGTTTGAACAGCTCTATGTAATGATCAGTTAACCCTGCCAAATCATTTAGGGTTTCATCGTTTCATAATGCATGTTGAGGTTAAAAACCCTGAGAGTTTTTAAAAGAGCATTGATTGGCAGCAAAAGTTTCTTGAAATAAGTTTAGAAAGGGCAAAAAAGTGACACAAAAATACTTCATTTCAACTGCAGGAGTCTAGGGGTAAGATCAGAGAAAGGTAATTTTAAGAGGTAAGTTTAAATTTAAGTATCTGGAGTGTTTTCAGTTATCCAGTGCTTTTTTAAAAAAAAATTCGGGTTATCTCACACACTTGTCCTCTTTGCTTTCCTCCATCTGCCCAGACAGAGAGAGGCCTCTAACTGCACAGCAGATGGTTTACTTGCAGCCCACAGCAACAGTCTTTCAAAAGTTGTTAGTCTTGAGTCTCCTAATCAGAGAGAAATGAAACAATTAACCCCTTAATCCACAGTAGAGACATAGACAGAAACCTGAAGGAGGATTGCTATTCACAGAAAATATCAAGTAAGACTAACAGCGATGGCTGAAGACCTGCCAGGTTTTGCAATCCAACCATCGGTAGCCTTTTGGGGCACACCGCTAGTTTAGGGAAGAAACCAAACCAATGGTTTGCTCCTCTCAGTCATGATCCCTACACAGGGCAAGTTTTAATTGCTTAATTGACGCAGGTGCTATCGTTTCTTAAGCTGAGCACAGCCTGAGGCAGCTTCCCTGCATCCAGTACCTGGCTGGCATCAGCCTGCTGACAGACCTTACTGTCTGTAGCAGCGCTACATGTGAATGAATCGAAGTCCACCGTTATGTCTTGCACGTTCCTTTCATTGGCATTGTCAAAGCTATTTTTACCGTGCAGCTGTTTAAGGTGTTTCCTCAGAACGGGCTTATGCGCAAAGACCATGTCACAGTAGTTACACTTGTGGGGCTTGTCCCCACTGTGCAGGTTGAGGTGGTCCTGTAAGGAACATTTCTGAGAGAACGTTTTCCCACAGATCTTACATTGGAATGGTTTGATGCCTGCGTGCACTCTCATGTGCCTGTGGAGATTGCCCTTCTGAGTGAAAGTCTTGCCACAGAGCAGACACATAAATAGTTTATGCATCTTTAAGTGGTTAGCATAGTTTTCCAGATGCCGAAATACTCTTGTGCACTTTGGACACTGATGGTGCCACTGAAGGCCTTTGTCTATCCCTCGGTTGTTAGGCCCAAACATATCTTTAGAGGCCAGAATGATGTTATCGCTGCCAGCATATGAAAGAGCATAGTTGTGGAGGTGGTTTTGCTCTATTTCACTTGCTCTGTTCTCAACAGTGGAGTTGATAAGAAAGTGTTGAGGCTCTGAAGAATGCAGTGCAGTTTGTTCAGAAGAAATAAACTGGTTCTGATCCTTCTTATTCCTAACTTCTGTTACCTCCCCAATGGACTCCACCTTGATGATCTGAATATCATTATCCTCCATGTCCATGCTGTCTTCTGAAGGCTGAATACAAGGCGAGTCTTGCTGCAGAGAGTCATCATCTCCCTGGTGTTCCTTCAGCTCAGAAGAGTCGCTCTGCTGTTCACACTCTTTGCTCTCCAGCGGCTGCTTGGGTTTGATGAACTTCCACAGGGCCTGGGTGCACCGTTCCACGATGTGGCTCATCTGCAGAAAGCTTGCAGCAGTCAGGTAGTTCACCAGTTCCATTTCAGGGAACTCCAGAGTGCCACTGTAGCAGGAGAGAAGCAGCTGCCTCCCCACTTCTGAACTCTGCAGGATTGAGATTTTTACATCTCTGGAGTCGTTCAGTAAGAACTGATCTCTTAAAAAAGGAGAGCCAGCAGCAAAGACAATTTTATGCCCGTGAACTTCAACATCATCTATATGGACCACGACATCACAAAATTTGTTTTCTTCCCTCAGTTTGTTCATTTTCTGTAACATTGAATCTCCATAGTTGTCAAACTTGAAATGAAGAATATCTGATCTTTCTGACATTTTGGCACACCTAAGGAAAAGCAGCAGAAAAGAAAACAAACAATGAGTACTTTTTGTTTTCTAAAAGGCAGGTTAGAAAGATTTAAAGTAGTAATATAAAGTGGGTGTTTATCAGCCATTATGCTTTTTATCCTAGGTACACATTAAAGTCCATTACAGTAACTTTCACCTTTTTTTAACATAATGAAGTCTGAATATTAAGTAGAGGTGCTATGACAGAAATTCTCCTGAAGCAACATCCTAAAGAGTTAGAATATATGGGGAAACTGTATTTTTAGCAAGCTTTGGGTTTTGCAGCACTGGGTTTAACAAATTAGATTGTCTTTCAACTCTTTCTGCAGGAGTTGGTTTGCTGTGTGTTGTTTTGGCTTTTCCTAAGATTACAGAAAAAAATCTTCACAATGGCCTCCACTAGGCTCCCTGTTTTGAATGTCTGGGGAATAAAGATGCCTTGCTTCTTGTCTTGTTCTTTGGAAGATCACTTCTCTAAGAAGTTTGTTCTTGTTTTGATAGGACTCGGAATGAAGAACAGTGGATCTTCTCTAAAACAAGTACTGTTCTTTTGTATTTCAACAGTTGCTTTAAGAATTTATAAGACTACACTGATTCTGGATGAAACACTGCTCACACAATCCTGCCAAAGCACTGGGACTGCAGGAAGTGAAGAAATAACAGGAGACTAAATGATGCAAGATTTGGTTAGATAAAATTACAAAACAATGCAAAACTTACACCTCCCAACTATTACAAACACCACATAAAGCTTGAAAGGAAGCTTTGAAGTTTATAGATAAAAGCAGATACTGCTCTCTTGGGGCATGAAGTGTCAGCTGGGTATACACACAGGAATGGCATCGTGCCCAGTGAAATGAATGAACACACAAGACAACTGTTCAAAGAATATTTTTGGAAGCATCTGTCAATAATCAGGGTTTTTTCAGTTTGCAGCTCAGAAGCATTTGGAGCTACATGACCTTCTCATTGATCACACCCATCAAGCGTCATCATATAGCATGCAAAAAATAGGGAAGGATTTCAGAAGACTTCAAAAACCAGGGACCAGGGAAAGTTTGGAAGGAGGGGGGGCATTGTTCTGCAGTACAACCAGTTCTTCTAAATCTGCAGAATCCAGTCTCTCAGTCACCTTCAGTGCTGCCTGACTGACCCTGTTTACAGGGCTGAAAGTTTAAGAGGCAACAGCCTTTGGCAAATATAAGTGACAGGAACAGACAGATCATCCCGATACATCTTCAGTGAATTTTAGGCATTATCAAATTGTTTCTTTTTGTGTTTTCTCTGGATAGTGATGTGGGAAGTCCAGTAGTGAATCTGTTTTTTCCACCTTGGAAATTCAGACAATATGAATGCAGTTAAAGCACCCACGCTACAGTTATGCGGCACGGTTAACCACAGCTATTCCAGTCATTCAGCTTGTCTCTGGTGGACTACAAGAGCCACATCGTGAGAAACTGTAGATCGAAAAGTTGTGACTTGCCTTGGCACACGTTCAGTTTCAACTACTACTGATCTCCAAGATAAAAGAATATCAAATGAACCCCAAACCCGCTATCTCGGGAAGGCGGCACACCAAGGCAAGCTCCCGTCGGACGTGCAGGGCTCCCCGCTGGAAACACGTGCTTCCTCGGCCTTTACCGACCGCGGATCGCTCCGGCCCCTCACATCTACTTCCCGGGGTCCGGGAAAAGAATATTCCAGTACAGCTCGGCCGGGAGCCCGCGCAGCATCCCAAAACAATGTAAACGCGATGCTCTTTGCGAGAGCGGGGGAAGCCGCTGTCCGCGCCAGGCCCGGCCCCGCGAGGGAGGGAGAGATGGAGCAGGTACCTGTAGCGTCGGGCCGCGTCCCCGCGCTGGCACCCGCGGCCGCTCCTGCCTCCGGCTACGGA